>APFE030849886.1:0-13108 GCA_000404065.3 Pinus taeda
AAATACAAGATGTTGGGATGTAATGTTAGAATTAAGTTCAAAATAATTATTTAAAATATAATTGGAATGCTTTGTGTAACAATTATTGACTTGTGAAATTATATTAGTGGAAATGAAATGAAAAGTAGTAGTAATTAATATCATTGTATAAATATAATAAGTTTGTCTTTACCTAATAAAATAATAGTGTATTTTTAATAGATTATTTATAATTTTCAATATATTATTATTTAAGTTTATCTTTTACAAGCAACTATTGATATACAACAATTCAATGTTTAATTTCTATTATTCAAATAGCTTTGGAAATAAAATACAAGATGTTGGGACGTAATGTTAGAATTAAGTTCAAAATAATTATTTAGAATATAATTGTAATGCACTGTGTAGAAATTTGTCACACATCCACAAGTTACTTTATACATAGTATTTTTTATTTATTTAACTACCATATGATACACATAGAACTTAAATGTAAAACCTATGAATTTACCAACGTAATCATTCATTATAAACAGACTTAATATAACATTTTACTTCTATTATAAATCATGTACAACCACAATCCGTGACCTAAGGTGTTAAGGCTATACACTTAGAGTCTTTTGCCGAGCCACAGGCCGCTTGTCATTCTCGAAATTCGATTTACTATACAATATCCTTTGCATTTAACTCGGTCCTTGACGACTGTCTAGTTACTAAGTTGAAATTAATTCTTCGCCATTCGACCTCCACTTCGCATTACCTTACTGGCTGTTGCTTGACCTAGGTGGAGGTGGCACCATGCTGGAGCTTTTAATGTTGTACCACTTCATCGATGGCTTCGGGATTTACTCCAGATCGACAACCTCTAGTTGACATTTGGATTGGACGGTGGAGGAGAACCTTGGGGTTCTATGCCTCCAATGTAGTGTGATTGTCCTTTCATTTTTCCCTCTTCTGGTAATGGCTTTGGCGTACTCTGTGGAAATTTTCCTTCATGCTCAGGTGTTCCCGTTCACTAGCATGTTGGTGGAAGCTGTTGCTCCAAAGTTTCTCACAGTGGCCGCTTTAAGTTTTCTAAACGCTCTGGCTATCTTATCAGGTGTTTTGGGTTTCCTGGCTCAATCTTGTGCAGCGAGTAGGTTCTATAGTCAAGTTAAACCAGGTACTGTTCTAAGTAGTTTCATCTGCTATGGTTCTTTTTCAATCTTTATTTTGTTGTCGTTATAGTTGTACCGTCTTTAACCTTCGGTTCTCCTCCCAGCTGGGGTGGAGGGTTCTTCCAGTGATGAAGCGTTGGGAGAAAAGTTGGAGGGAACCCTCGCTCGGCTCTCTGAACACCATAATGGCAGTCTCATCTGCTCCTAGGTATTTGTGCTTGCCTAACGATTCAGTGCTCGGTTTATCTCGCTTGGGGTTTCGACTCTATTAGGAGTCTGAAGTTATGAAATGTTTGTTGTGACTGTATTTATCAGTAGTTTTGTTTTAAACATTGTTAGCCATTGGAAGGCGATATACATTTGGTATAATGATAAAGGTTTTACACGAGCCTCTATTGTTTTAATAGTTTTTTTGAGAAACTATATTTATTTTTGGTTAACGTCGTCCTGTAGGCACGGCGATACGATGATTGTATATAATGTTGAGGGTTGGGTGAATTCAAACCCTGGCCTGACTCGGTTAACTTCCTTTCTTGAAGTTAGTTTTGGACATTCTTGATGTTGTTATGAATAAATTTCAGTTATTCACATGCTTTTACTTGTTTACCCTTGTTTATGCTCTGGAAAAGGTAATGCTTCCAGCAGTCTCTCTGCGTGGGATTTATCATGTTTGAAGTTTATTCTGCTAGTCAAACTAATGTTATAATTTTCTACTTAGCCTACGTATTCGAAGTAGCATTAGTGTTGTTGTATGCCTTGTTTCCAGAGGTTAGGGTTTTGAATTACAAAGGATGAATCCTTGTGGGTTTACTGTCACAATTCTTTTATATTCTTAATTAAACTATTTCTTCTATTGCAGCTCTCTCAGTAGCTTACTTAGTTTATATTGATAGGCCAGTGTTCCTAATACTTTCTTTTCTGGAATTTAATATGAACATTTTCCTTTATTATCTATTTGGATTCAGTTGTTCATTTTGTCCCTGGTGTTCAGGGTTTGGTTGATACCTAAGTACTCCTTGGTATTTAGGGTTTGGCTAATACCTGAGTACTTGGGGTTTTCCTTTTTAATTAAATATTTGGCATTCTCGTAAGTGCATAAATATTTAAACTGTGTTAAATATTTTATTTTATTGCCATGATAATTTCTTTAACAAATCTATGTCAATTTCTAGTTATGGTTTACTGTATTTGGCTATGCCCTTTTACTAAGTACTGAGTATTCAATCTCTTGTCTAGATGCATGAAATATCTATTTATGGACTCTTTATGAAAATACCTCAAATTAACTAGTGCATTTATGTTTTCTGATAGTAATTATCATTCATAGATTTATATCAAAGTACATAATAAATGTATAACTATTAAACATGAGGAATTTTCACTTATCTGGACCACTGTCTCCCAGATGTTTCCAGTTTCGGTCTGCAACCAGACCTTGCTTCTTGTTTATTTGCCTCCCAACCTTGAGAATACTATGCTAGTTAGTCTCCCCCCCGAGCTTTTCTTGAATACAGGAACTTTCTTCCTTTTATATGAGAACTCATAGTCTCCCTGCTATCTGGTCCAAACCAGACATAGCCTCATGAAATTGCCTGACATTTCAACACATATTTACCTTTTTGCTCATAATTCTCCTTGATCTCAGATACCCCTATCCTCTTTATCTTTCTTGAATAAATCCTCAAGAAATTAGTTAGGGATAGGTAACTGTCAAAACAAACTATTTTAGCATGTAAAATAATATTTATAGATAATTGTTATTTACTTTTTCATAAATTAATTCAAGAAAGAGTAATTTGTTTGTCTACAGTAAATTAAATATTTACAATGTATGGGGATATAACATTCCCCCCCCCGACAAGATGTAACATCGTCCCGATGTTGTCATTCTGAGAGTAAATCCGGAAAGTTCTCCTTCATAACCTACTCATCTTCCCAGGTAGCCTCCTCCGGCCCATAGTTTTGCCATTGCACTTTAACTTGGGTGATAACTCGTTTCCGCAACGTTACTTCTCTCTGATCAAGTATAACTTAGGGTTCGACCCAGAACTTGCCTTCTGGTTTGACCTATACATAGCAAAAAATAATTTAAATCATCAACCAACTTGTTTAATAAGTCTGAATTCAGAGAAAACAAAATACTTACTATTATGAATTCAGAGAAAACAAAATACTTACTATATATTTTACCTGAATGTATTGCCAATTGATTATGTGGTTATCATCATAAATGTATTTCTTAAGTAGAGAAACGTGAAAAACATTGTGCATGCGAATATGGCTGGGTAAGGCAAGCTGGTAAGCCACTAGTCTGATTTGAGCTAAAATTTGAAAAGGGCCACAGAATCGGGGTGCTAGTTTAACACATCTGGTCCATTGCAAGGTGCTTTTCTTGGCTCCTACCCAAATGTAAACATCATCCCCCACTTGTAATTCCCGGAAACTTATTTTCCTATCAGCAAAGCTCTTTTGCCGGTCCTGAGCAACATTCAAATTGGCTCATACCTTTTTAACCATCTCTTCCATTTCCTCTAACATATTTGGCCCTAGCATCAGTTTGTCCTCTGGACCACTCAAACTCAAGGGTGTCCTACACTTACGCCCGTATAACACTTCAAAGGGACTCATCTGTAAGGAAAAATAAAATAAAAAAGTACTTACTATATATTTTACCTGAATGTATTACCAATTGATTATGTGGTTAGTAGCATAAATGTATTTCTTAAGTAGAGAAATGTGAAAAACATTGTGCACACGAATATGGCTGGGTAAGGCAAGTTGGTAAGCCACTAGTTTGATTCGAGCTAAAAATTGGAATGGGCCACAGAATCTAGGTGCTAGTTTAGCACATCCGGTCCATTGCAAGATGCTTTTCTTGGCTCCTACCCAAATGTAAACATGATCCCCACTTGGAATTCCCTTGAAACTTCTTTTCCTATCAGCAAAGCTCTTTTGCTAGTCCTAAGTAGCTTTCAAATTGGCTCGTACCTTTTTAACCATCTCTTCCATTTCCTCTAACATATCTTGCCCTAGCATCAATTTGTCCTTTGGACCACTCCAACACAAGGGTGTCTTGCACTTACGCTTGTATAGCACTTCAAAGGGACTCATCTGTAAGGATGTATGATATCCATTGTTATACCCAAATTCTACCAAGTGCAGGTAGTCCTCCCATTTCGATGGTTGTTGCATTACATAAGTCTAAAATATGTCTTCAACTACTTGGTTTACTCGTTTCGCCTGCCCATCCGTTTGAGGATGATAAGTAGTGCTAAGGTGTAGTTGTGTGCCCAATCCTTCAAATAGAGCTTTCTAGAACACTGATGTAAATTTCACATCACAGTCAGATATTATCATTTTGGGTACTCCATGCAACTTATAAATATTTTGTATAAAAATGATAGCAGTTTGTACTGCTCTATATGTTGACAGTACTAGTATGAAATGAGCAAATTTGCTCTGTTTGTCCACTACCACCATTATTGAGTAATTTTTCCTTTTATACTTGGGCAGTCCATTAATGAAATCGATGGTTATGGTTTCCCATTTCCATGCAGGAATAGGCATTGGGTGGAGCAATCCCGCTGGGTGGTGGTACTTTGCCTTTACTTGTTGGCATTCCAAATAGCGGGCTAAATACTCTGCTACCTCCTTCTTCATACCAGGCCAAAAAATTCCTTCCTTAGGGTAGTAATCATTTTCTGGTATCCGGGGTGCCGTGCATAAGGAATCTTATGATATTAATCTAAAATTAAATTTTTAAGATTTTTCTTGTTAGGTACATAAATCCTTTTCCTATAAATCAACAAATCATCAAAGTTTACCTCATAACCCAATTTTTGTTCATGGTTGTTCAACATTTTAGCTTGCTTCCATAAATGTTTATATTCTAAATCTTGCATGGTTGTTTGTTGAATTTGCTCATAAAAAGTAGTTTGTGATCCACTGAAAGAAATTTCATACAAACAATTTACCTTTCGACTTAAGGCATCCACAATCCGGTTCTCTTTTCCCTTCAAGTGTTTGATTTCAAAATTGAATTCACTTAACAAGTCAGCCCAACGAGATTTCCTAGCATTCAAAGTGGGTTGTCTGATGTAGTTTTCTAGACTATGATGATCAATCATTAACATAAATTTCTTACCCATCAAGTAATGTTGCCACATCTTTAAGGGATGGATGACTGCTATCAGCTCTAAGTCGTAGTCCAAATACTTTTGCTCATATTCTTTAAGATTCCTTGATTCATAGGCAACAACTTTGCCTTCTTGCATTAGTATGCCACCTACACCTTCTTTGCTAGCTTTCGTACAAACCACATAATCTTTATTGGGATCAACAATGCTCAAAATGGGCATGGTGGTGAGTAAATGTTTGAGCTGATCAAAACTCCTTTGACAATCAGGGTTCCACCTAAAGGCTTTTCCTTTCTTTTGCAGAGAGGTAATAGGATATGCCACCCTAGAAAAACCTTCCATAAACCGCACCCCCCGCTCATAGCATTTTAGTTAATACCCATCCATTTAGTCTATTCTAATTTATTTTTCTTTTCATTTAAACCAATTTATTAATTTACTTCCAATTACTTACCTTATCCCCATTAACTTATTCGCATTAACCTTCTTTAATATACTTGATAACTTAATATAAAAAAGGTAAGAGAAGAGAAGCAAAGAAGGTATGTAATAACAAGTAATAACAAGTAAATTAATAAATTGGTGTAAATGAAAATAAAAATAGAATGTAATATAATATATAATAATAATATATATTATATATTATGTAGACCTTTTTATTTTTATTTTTATTAAACTATTTTATTACTTTAATTTTTATTATTTGTTTTTCATTCTTTACATTATGTTATTATAAAATATCTTTTTTTATAATACATGGTTAATTTCGACAATTAACCAAAAAATTGTTATTGTTATTGTAATTATTATTATTATTATCATCACTTGTGCCAATTTTCATCTTAATCAAGGGAGTTTTTTCTTTCACCCATAATACACTCCTTGTTTATACATTTTCATTTAACACTCTTACATCATTATTCAAAAATATTATTTTATCCTTGAGGATGGGCAGAGTGTCTTCTCAAAATATTGCACGTTTCATCCTGCATACATAGTTCAACTGCATAAGTCTGTCTACAATATGAACAACTATGAAAATATGCATTCAAACAAATAATATTTTATTATAATATAATATGTATTCATTATAATGTTTTTTTAATTTGAAGGAATTGGAAATTGGGTTAGTCTCATACTCACATAACATGGGGTTAATCCTGGTTGCTACATTATAACCTCTGAGCCTATGACCTGTCCTCCTATTCATAGATTAGGTTATGTCTGGGGGAATTTATCCTTCGATCTCATGCTCATAAGACTTCATTTTCATGATTATTGCCGATTGAGCTACACCCCAAGGACAATATTCATTATAATATTAAAGAAACTCAATTAAAGAGAATGATATGGTAATGTCAAGAAAATAAAACCTTATGTGAATTTTGAATTTTATCTCAAACGTATAAATAATAATGATAATCTTAAAATGTGACATTGTTTCCCTCAAATAGAACTAGCTTAGGTCCATCTAACATTAGATCTATAATGTGCCTAGAGGGATAAAATCCCTCAAGGTGCAAACCTTTCCTCAAGTTCTACACACCAAAAAAAAAGTTTGCACCTCAAGAGATTTGAGCCCTCTCAACGCTGGTGTTAAATAGATCTTTAAATGAAAACCTAACCTTTTTCATACTTAAAAAACCATAAAATATCATTAAAAACCTCAAAGCCTTTTGTACACTATCTAGGAAATAAGCCCATTATCTATCCCAATTATGATGGGGTGATTACCACAGAGTGTCTTTCCCACTGGGTATGGTCTATGGTTTGACACACAAATATCTTTTCTCCTGGTTGATAACATGTTACATGATTGTTAATTTTATCGGAACTGAATTATATATATAAAGAATTAAGACTTTTTATTATACAAAAAATTATATTATAGGAGAAGACTGTGAATTACATTAAATCAAGCCAATTACAAATCCAACTCCATGAGCTTCTTTACCATTCTTACTGACATAGAAAAGATAGTTTAAAGCTTTTTACACCCAAAATATTTGGTTTGTTTTCTTTGTAAAATATCATTAAAACACCCAAAACCTTTTTACACCAACCACGTAATAAACCCTTTAGCATTCGAAATTATGATGCTTCATTGCCATGGAGGAGAGTTGTTCCCAATGGCATTGGTACAACATAAATACATGTCTTCTCTTGGCCATGTGTTAATATGATGTTATATAATAAATTTTATGCTTTAGAAATAAAAATATTCTTAAGGTAAATTTTTAGTGAATATTAGTATAGATCTATTTTGAATATGGATTTAATAGGAGCGGAGAAGGATTCAATTTCTTCACGTGTAATTTTTTATGAATTGATATTATTTAATTATTTTGTATAGTTATTTTTTTTGGGCCAACATGAAAAAATTTCAATTTTGATAACGAACAAACATAATTACACATCATATTGAGCTGTAGAATGAACCGCTTGGCTCAATGATGAATCTTACTAGTCTACAACAAAAGAGATAACAAAATCACTAGATTAAATTATTAATAAAAACATAATAATGTTTTATATTATTTTTTAAATAATTTTTTTTGGATATATTTTTAAATATTTGAAAAAACATTTCGTAATCGATAAAAAAAATATAAAATGATTTATCAATTTTATTGGTTTAAATAATTGTGAGAATTGATTATTATCTTTTCCAACCCAATTGATTATTACAAATAATTTTGAATTTTATGAAATAATACATAATTGTTTTCATCAAAAATATATTTAAATGGTTTAAATTTTGACAATATAGTATGATTAAAACAGAAACAAAGAATTTATTCATGTGGATTTTGGAATACATGATATGAACCTTAGTTGAAATTATAGTCCTATGTATATTTATATGAAATGATTTTAATGTTGAATGGATGCAAGATAAATTAGCATTAATTACAATTATCGATCAACAAATATTGTTTATAGTAAAACAATTAGAGTACTCTATAATCCATTAACTTAATTACACTTCATGTAGTTAATTACAACAAAAGAAATCTTTAAACGAATGGTTTTAAACAATATACTTTCCTTAAACTTTACATCTCAACAATCTATTCTATTTTTTTTTTTTACATAATCACTTCATTTTGATTTTCTTAGCATTAAATACAATTATCGATCAACAAATATTGTTTATAGTGAAACAATTAGAGTACTTTATAATCCATTAACTTAATTACACTTTACTTCATGCAGTTAATTACAACAAAAGAAACCTTTAAACAAATGGTTTTAAACAATATACTTTCCTTAAACTTTACATCTCAACAATCTATTCTATTTTTTTTTTTTACATAATCACTTCATTTTGATTTTCTTAGTGATTTTGTACTAATGGAGCGATCTTGTACCAATGGAAAAAGGTGACATGACAAACTACTATGTGTTCATGGTTAGATGAGTAGATTAACCTTTTGAACATCCTACATACACTTATTTTAGACTTCGAGTTTTACACGTCTCTTTAATATAATATAATAAATTAATATCTATCAATAAAAATATATATATATAAATAATACATATATATAAATATTATATAGTATGAGATTGTACGTAATGGAGGTGATCTTCGTACAAGGAAAAGAACTGTTCATGACAAACTCTAGTGTTCATGGTCAATGAGAATAATTGAACTCATAATACACTATTTTAGGCCTTGAGTTTACGACATGTTTCTTAAGGTAATAATATATATGTGTTTTTTAACGTATTTTTTTTTTCAATTGAGAGTAAATTTAACAAGTTAACCCCCTATAGTAATAACTTAAACCTTTAAATATTGATAATTAATCTTATATAGATATTTGGTAAAATAAAAATTTTGGATGAACAGTTTTACAAAGCTTGTGGATCTGTAATCGGTATTTTCTTTTTTTTAGATTAAAAATCTATTTTTTAATTTTTTTATTATAGCATTAAAAACCAAATATCAAAAATGTAAAAGTGGTGATGTAACATCACTTTCTTTAGGGATGAAATTGCAACATTTTCAACCATGACATTAAAGACTAAATATGATGGTTACAAAAAACCTTAATATTCAACACATAAATAAGAGAGTAGTTCTACCAAAAGTGAAGGTTAAAATTATAACGCATTTGAATTCTTAACCTAAAACAACTTGCCACATTTTTAATATGGCATTAAAAATACACCAAAGTTTTAATTATGGTTTATAAAATCATTATTAGTGTGAACAAAATTGAAAAAAACATCATTTAAAAAGAAAATAGTATAACACAATTTTTTTTTAATTAAAAAATGGAACATTTTTTTATTTAAGAAAAGACAAATTAGATAGTTCAGAAAAACACAGTTTTTAGAGCCATATGGGTTAGTCAAATTGGTTGAGTTCATATGGTTAAAGCACATTTGCTAGTTAAGAAGTCACCCGTTTAATTCTCTCCATAGTCTACATAATATACTTAAAATACACTAATTTTTTTTGTTATTTAAATTAAAAAGAAAATTTCTTATTATCTCAATTACAAAAATACAAACAATTAGTTATCGTGATGAATAAGACACATCTTTTATCATTAACTTTGTTTTCCTTTTAACATCAATACATTAATTAACTTTAATATTTTACATTAGTAATATTTTTCATTGGCTCTATTAATAATGAAAACACATCTATCCATTGTTCTTAACCTTTTTTATAATTGGAATTAGGACATATTAATATATCAAAGGGTCGTTTACTTAACGTATTCCCCTTTATATATATATATAGCTTGGCACATACCTTTTTATATCACAAATGTTTTTATAATGTATCTTATGGGCTTTTATGCTCCGTCCCCACCTTTATGCTAATAAAAGAGGTTATTATTATGCACTGTAGTTCGATTTATGGTGGAACGGAAGATTTAGGAAATAAAATTCATAACTTTCTTTTTTATATATCATTCTTGACCTTTCTCGCAGGGAGTACAAGGCCTTTCGGTCCCGACACCTATGTGGCCTTTGCCACATGGCAGATCCATTACGCTTAGGGTTGTTTTCCCTGTTGTCTATTCAGGGTCTCTGTTGATTTTTTCGCCACCGAGGCTTTGGCCCCAGGAATAGTGGAGGCTTCGACCTCATCCTTGACTCTTTCTCCTGTCCAAGTGTTCCTTCTGGTTATTCGATGTAGTAGCTCCCCGTGGCTTCTATTTGTTTTTCTATAATTTAGTGTGCAAAGATGTGTAAGTTTATCTGTCTAACAGTTTTTTTTAAATAAATAAAAAACAAAAAATAAATTATTTAAATAGAAAATAAATTAACAATAAAAAAAAATAATATAATAATTAAATAAGAATAATGATAAGTTAAATCATATTCAGAAGTATTTCAACCAGAGCTTAACTAAACTATGAAATATATGTTAAATACAACTTCAAAAATATTCTATAAAAAAAATTGTTAAATAAAATATTTTTAATGTATGTATATAAAAAAATATTCAATGTGTATTATCAACAAAATATTTTAATACTGATTAATATTGACATATACTTAAAAATACATTAATAATATAATTTATTTATTTTTTTAATTTGAATGTACATGTTATGTAAAATATTTTAATGTCAATTATGTATATATTATTTAGCATTTAAAAAAAATTACGTATATATCATGAAAAATTAAGATTTAATGGTTAAAACATTTATTTGGCACTATATATACTATATTTAGCATTTAAAAATACAATTTAAACAATGAAAAGTAACTTTGTATTTTTCACTCTAAAGAAGTTTGCACGTGAAGAAATTTGATCCCTCTTGGCTCATGTTAGATTTGTACTTAAGATGGATCTATGCTGATTACTACTAGTTTTCTTTCCATTGTATTTCTTTAGTATACTTTGGTATTGTTTCTTGCAGGCAATGCAAGGATTCTTGCAGACTATGTGAGGATTAACATTTTTATTGGTCCAATGAGGCCCTTTCCATTTCTCTATTAATATTCTAAGTGGAAGTTTACAGAGCTTGGTCAAGTTCGAGGGTTTTTAACTAGGTGTTTTCTCCTCTAGGAATTTTCTGCAGAGCTTTCGTTTCCTTAGTTATAGCTCCTTACACTTTAAATTACTTATTCTTTCTAGTTTTTTGGTTCTTATTTTCAGTTACTTCTTGCAATAAAGTGGTTGGAAAAGGAAGATAAACATAGTTCCCTCTTGTCTTGTGCCACGATTTCTTCAGGTAAGCCCATTTCCATTTCTTTGTTAACATTTTGTTTCTTCTATCTATCCTTGGGGAGACATTTTTCCATCTATGGCTTATTTTTATGGAGAGTAGAGATTCCCTTCTCTCCATCTGTATTTTCAACTTTGAATCCCTTCCAGGAGTTCTCTTAAAATTTGGTATAAGTTTCTATTTTATAGTTCAAGCTTAGCGCGTAGCCCATAACTGGGTCATTTTGGTTCAATTTTGGTATTTGGAGTTTAATCCTTTCCAGGGTTTTTAAAATTGGACATTTTCATCTCACGGTTTTAACCCCTACCTTTATGTTAATAGAGTGATTTTAGTAATCAAATTCTCTTTTATTTGTTTTCATGTACATGTATTTTCTTTCTCATAATCTTGCTAAAGGATCTAATGAAGGGTTGTTTCCATTTGTAGGTTTCCCAAATGGAATTCATGGTAACCTTCTTCTTCGGGTAAAATTCATTTAATTTATTCTTATTGAACGACACCACAAGTTTTGTCATTGAGCTCTTCTGGATTCATTTAATAACAAGGTTGGTTCGCTTTGTTACAAGTATCTACTCTCTCTGTCCTAATATTCATATGTTGTTTTAATCATGTTTTAATTCACTACTTTGGCGGTGCAAGACTTCACTTCTGGCTAATTTAGCACACAAGTTGGAAAACCTACTTTTCTGTCCAAGTTCCATATTTAAGTATACCTATTAAACCCTTTGTGGGTCAGGTGTGTTCTATGATACAACCTTTTAACACCATGTATGGCATGGTTTCCTACTATTACATTAGTAAGAAGATTCCTTGAATGGACCATCAGGGTTCTAATAATTACATAAGTGATGAATTGGATAACGACCACTCATTATTTGTATTGGATTTTAAGATAAATTTCTTAATGCAATGTCACTTGGTTCCAATTCTGAAACTCTTAGTTTATTGGTTGCTCTTATCTTTTTCTCTATATTTGTTTTCCTTGTTTTGGTCAACTCGCCATGATTTTCTGTAATGAAGTGTTATGGTTTATATTTGATTATGAGCATCCACTCTAATTATGTAATATTGGCAATGACTATCTGTGTGTTTTTAAATGTATCAATATTAGGTCCCTATAATACTAGTGATTCCCCCATTACTATTGTCATTGTAGCCCTTATTGTTATTGTTATGCCCCTATTGTCCCCATATTGTTATTATTGTGCCCCATAGAAGCTTGTTATTATTTTTTTTTCTAAGTAAAAGTAGTCTATTAATATGTACAGAAAAGATATAGAGAGGAAAGAGCCTCAATCAAGTTTATCGTAGTATCAACAAAATCTGGACTGCCCCAACATTGGGGAAACTAGTCCAGCGAGAGCATAACCTTAAAAAATGGAAGCAGTTTTGAGACTAGACCCCACAAGAAGATAGTAAGATAATACCCTGACATTTGGTCCAGAAAGGATACCAGCATCCACACAAAGATTATCAAAAACCAAAAAGAACCAGATAGACGACACCAAGGCAGCCATAGTCGGCCAAGGTCTAACCTCAGTCAGCCTTTGCCGAATCTCTGTCTGCCACCTTCTACTACCTAGAGGCCACATCATCTTAGCTGTATTCATCCGGGATGGGTTCCTCG
>APFE030849887.1:0-67299 GCA_000404065.3 Pinus taeda
AGGGGGAGCATAACCCTTTGCCCTTGATGTCAAAGGGGGAGAATGAAGCTGAAGATTTTGAGGTTGCCATCAAGTCCAAAGGGGGAGATTGTTGGCATTATGATTCTGGTATGATTATATGTTTCAGATGTTGTACTTGATGGCAACACCCATGGCATGGCTCTCATTTTGATGAAAATAAAGAAGTACGCAGGAGAACAGTTCAGGAGGTGGGTACCCGCAGGTATACCATGCAAGGACCGCGTCCAAATACGCGGGTTACCCATTCATGGGGTACGTACCCTAGTGCACACACTTCAAGACAGTAAAGGTGCACACACGTGGGGTTTCCTATGGTATTTAGCCGACGGTATTATATTATCATGGTTTTGGCCCGTGGTATTAGTCCATGATTTGAGGAAGATCATGCCTATATAAAGCTAAGGAGATCATTTGGCTTGGGCATCTTTTTTGTGTATTGAATATCTTAAGATCTGATATTGGGTTCTCGGTTTAAAAGCTTGATCTTTAGAAGAGAAGTTGGAAGCAAATCTGTGAAGGGTGATCTCTCGAGCGTAAGATCAGATCTGAGTATCTGACTGTATTTTGGCCCTAATCAGAGGTGCACAAGTGATCATCAGTGACAGTGCATGGGTACACAGAGGAAACAAAGGGTCTGTGCATGGGTACGCAGAAGAGACGAAGGGGCAGCGCGTGGGTATGCAGAGGCGATAAAGGTGAATTGTGTGGGTATGCAGCGCGACAGTGTTTCAGATGCGTGCTTACTGTTTGAGTACGAGGCGCGACAGTCTTTCTGGGTGCGTACCTACTGTGATAGTACGCGGCGCAATAGTTCTTTTGGGTGCATGCCTACTGTGCAGTACGCAGCGCGATAGTACATTTTGGTGCGTACTGGACGCAGATCAGTGAAAGGAGTAGTGCGTGGCCACGCAGTACAGCAGAAGTAACTCTGCGGGTATACGCAGAGAAGCAAAGGGTGAAGTGCGTAGCGACGCAGGCCAACAAAAAAAGGAAAACTGCGTATCTGTTTTAAGATCTTTTGTTGGCTGAATTTTTCTTGTTAATAAGGTGTTCTAGGTTCAGTTCTGTTATTGTTGATCTGGTTATTGCAGCTGACTGTATGATTTACATGTACTTGATGATCATTTGATGTATATGGATCCAGTTTGAAAATTTATGAAAAGTGGTCCTTGAAAAGAAGTAGGGGGTTGTAGCTCCCTTTCAGGAGAAACTGAAAAACGAGAGAGAGTTGTAGCTCTCAGCAGGTTGCAGCCTGCGTACTGGTAAAGGACTGCACCAGTACAAGACCATTGTAAAAGGAGTTTCTAATTTGAAAGAAGATAGAGACATATTGCAGCAGGTGGTTTTCACCCACATTGGGTTTCCACCTTATATCTGGTGTTCTTTGATGTGACTGTCTGATTTTCTTGTTCATGCTCATTATTTATGGTATTGGTATGCAAAAATAAGTCAAAGTATAAATAAGAAAGATTTGGTAAAAGAATTAGATAATACTGATTCACCCCCCCCCTCTCAGTAATATTGTCAACACTTATTTTGATGATTTGCCCGAATATGATCATTATGATGATAATTATGTTCTTCAAATCCAAACTAACTTTACAGAGCAACCATAAACTAGTTTGGTGAATAAGGAAATTCAGTTTCATTAGCTTGAAAACAGTGATCATCTTATTCATATTAGCTATGCAAGTGAGGAAAGAAGGGCAAAAAATTTGGAAATAAGTGAACTTCTTTGCCTCTTTGTTTTGCTTCATTTCAGTTCATCAGACAAAACATTAAAGCAATAAAAAATCAGCAATCTTTAGGTATTGACATTAACAACAAAGAAGACAATAAAATTCCTGATCAAGATCCTTCAGTTTCACAATTACAATTGTCAAATTCCATTGGAAAACCTTATCAAATAATACAAGAAATTTCTATACCACTATGTCTTGAATCATTTCAATTTTTAAAGGAAATGGGGTATGAAAACTCTAAAGAAAGGGATGAGCAACTTGTAGAAATTTGTGAAGTCCCATTCAAACCTATGAGTAATAAGTTGCAACAATCCTTCGAAGTTTTTCATGATCCCATAACTGATGGGTTGGATAGTGAATGCAATCATATTTTTTCTTGACTAACTAACAATCAAATTCAAGATAAAGATGATAAAGGTTTCATGAGTCAAGCATCTCTATCAAAAGAAATATCATCACAAAGCTTGTTTGAAAATATGCAGGGTGATAAAGGTGAAAGTGATTTTCAGTTTCATGGCCTAGAGGCCATCCACAATAGATGTACGGTTGCTTAAATCAGTTCAAAAATAGTGTGTATAGTTTAGAAGATCCTTTTGTACAGTTTCTAGAGTCAACAAAGGAAATCAAATATTTCCTTATCTTCTCATTTCTTGACAAGGTTATAATTGGCTTTAGAATCTCAGTTTTAACCACAAACAAGCACAAGAACTAACCAATGTATATGATGCTTCAATGGTTGCATTGGCTATTTTATTTTACCTAACCAACAGTCAGAAAGCTAATTAGAGTAAGTAGGTAGGATTTCAGTTTGAATAAATTCAATTTTCAGCAACAAGTTTATGTTAGATCAAATTTTAGTTTGCAGAAAAGGGCGTATTTTCAGTTCAAAAGTTTTAGTCACAAAAATTATACAACAGAGCATATACATGTGTGGGATTGGCCCAATCGATCAGGCTACTAGTCAACAATGTTCTTAACATTTCACAAGGAAATGCCAACCCCAAGTGGAGCCACTGTTAGGTTCCTATACCAATAGGAGTCATAGTTTTGAATGGCTAAGGTTAAGAATTGTTGAAAATGCAACAAGATGATGGAGCTTAGTGAAAATAAGTCGCCTTCAGTAAGTGGGCCCACAGGCTATTTTTGGCGCAAAAGTCTATTTTTAGACTGTCTATTTTTAGACATATGGATCATGGTCTATGAGTTGTAGGATGCTATTTATGGATGATTAGTCATGTTGGTAAAAATAGATGGACTTATATTTTTAGACATATGGGCGGAGTCTATTTTTAGACTGCCAGTCTAAAAATAGAACAGTCGAATATTATTAGCTCTTAATAATATTTGGACTATAAACATTACCTTATCCTCTTGTACCACTTCAGTTCGAGCTACGGATGTGGAACATGCAACTTCCAGAAGGAAATATGCTTTTCCTATGGGTTAGTTGAGCTATTGCATGATGGACTTCAGTTAGAACTCAAGTGATTGAGTTTGGTGGAATTGATTGAGTTGATGGAGTTGTGTTTAGTTTGACTTAGTTAAACTAGTTGTATTTAGTCTAACTGACAAATACACTAGTGATGAGTGGTGTGAATTAATTATTAATTATTTCACTAATTATTAACTCATAAATCAACTAAAGAATACATCAGTTAACTCAGTGCATGGACAGTTCAGTGGAGACAAGTGTTAGAGGTGGGTGAAAGGGTGAGTCTACTATCAGTTGTGACTATAATTGTGCTTGCGATTTTCACAATCAATGGATTGAGATTGCCAATGAGGATTGCACAGTAAAAACAAAAGGGAATTCGAATTTCGATCATACATTTGGTTCTATTCTTAGCAAGGATTGCACAGTGGAGGCAGGCAAACAGCAGAGGAGATTTGAACCTGTGACTTGATTCAGATCTGAGCTAGTTTGTGTGTAACAGGTGGAGATAGTACTGAGTACTTGTGAGGAGTATTGTACTATGTATTGTTACATGTTCTCTATCATTATAATATATATATAGTTCGGGGTTTTCAGTTGTATGCTTTCCCCGGTACATACTGTGTTGATATGTGTGATTGATGTTTCAATGTGTGCATGCAATTGTTTCTTAATTCCGCAAAATTGATGATCATAGTAGAGTAGGTTATGTATTATGCATGATTCCACAAATGGTGTATAATCAGGATAATCTCTGTCAATAAGTGTCATATTATTCAAAATTTCTACATGGTATCGGAGCAGCAAAGTTGATCATCAGATCTATTATTTAGAAAGTGATTATGTTTTATTTCTTCAAGCAGAGTCTGTAATCGGGCCAGGTAGACTTTGGATTCATCCTTCCTTTGGAAGGTGAGATATTCGATGAATGCCCATACAGTCAATCTTTATACGAGAAATACTTTGTTCTCACGAATTTTAGATCAGAAGCAGTTGAGTTTTGAGTTGGTGGAATTCAAATTTGTAGTAGTGTTTTCTTGGTGTCGAAGTTGAAATGTCTTTCAATGGCAATATGCCCTTGAAGGAAGCTTGAATTATATTGCATGGAAAGATAGGATGGAGGCAGTGTTAGATGATAATGCATTGAAGGAGTTCATAGATGCTGAAGTCCCAAAGCCTACTGATACTGCTCAAGTTGAGGCTTGGCAAAAGAAGACAACAAAGTGTCGAAGGATTCTGTTGGAGGGTGTGAAGGATCACATTGTATCCAGCCTGCATGGAAAGGCTTCTCCATACTTGATGTGGAAAGCATTGATAGATTTATTCCAAAGCAAGAGCGACCAGAGGAAGTTGGCACTCAAGGATAAACTCAGAAACATTAAGTGTGAGAAAGGAGACAGTATGCCCAAGTATCTCACGAAGTTCACCCAATGTCGGGATGAGCTGGGAAGTGTGGAGGTGACTGTTAATAATGAGGACTTGGTGAGCTTGGCTCTCCTTGGTCTTCCGAAGAGTTGGCATCCCTATCAGGACTCTGTCAATGGTCGGGAGAAATTGACAAGATGGGAGAGACTTTGGTCGGATCTTGTGCAAGAGGAGATCAGGCAGAATACCAGGGATGGATCTTCATCAAAGGCATCTGATGAAGAAAATTGTGCTTTGGCTGCCAAAGCAAAGAAGGGGAAGAACAAGAAAGCTTCTCATTCTGGTGTGAAAGGCAAGAAGCAGGACATGTCCAAGGTGAAGTGCTTTCAGTGTCACCAGCATGGACATTATGCCACAAATTGTCTGCAGAAGAAGAAAAATAAGCAAGCTACTGGATCTGCAGAGGGAGAGGCCTTAGCCTCGCAATTTGAGCTGGATTTTTCATTGATCGCATGCTTGGTATCAAGTGTGATGGGATCAGTATGGTTCTTGGACATTGGTGCATCTTTTCACATGACAGGAGATCGAGATTTGTTTTTTGATCTGGATGAGAAAGATCTTGGAGTGAACATCAAGATGGGCGATGATGGTAGATACAGTGCGACCGGTATCAGTACCATTTCCTTTGAGAGGGAGTCTGGTAAACCCTTCGTATTGAAGGAAGTGATGCATGTTCCAGGATTGAAGAAGAATCTTATCTTTGTGGTGATGTCATAAGACAAGGCATATGATGTTGTCTTCAGCGAGGGAAAGGCTTTCCTGCATAGTAAGACAACTAGAGAAACCCAGATGATAGGGGTTTGAGTCAAGAACGTTTATCAATTGCATGTAGATGGCTGCGTAGAAATGGCATGTAAGGCAGAAGGAATGGTGAGCCGGGATGATGGTGAGCTGTGGCACCGGAGATTGGGCCACCTTCACCATGGAGCTTTGAAGATACTACAGCAGATTTCTACTGGGCTTCTTAAAGGCACTCTTGCACAGTCAGATCAATGCAAGGGGTGTACTTTGGGAAAATTTGTGAAAGCCACCTTTCACGAGAAGGATAGTCATGCCACGATGATCCTTGAGAGAATTCACAAAAATGTGTGTGGACCTTTCTCAGTAGCTTCGATAGCGAAGCACAAGTACTATGTGATCTTTGTTGATGATTTCTCTCGAAAGTCCTAGATCTTCTTCATGCAGAAGAAGAGCAAGACATACTCAAAGTTTTGTGAGTTCAAAGCACTGGTCGAGAAGGAATCAGGGAAGAAAGTGAAGGCTCTTAGGAACGAAAATGGTGGTGAATTCATCTCTGGCGAGTTCAAGGACTTCTGTATCACAGAAGGGATTCAAAGAGAGCTCATAGCTCCCCATAACCCACAGTAGAACGGGGTTGCTAAGCGGAAGAACAGATCGATCGTGGGTGCTGCATGGGTGATGTTGCATGATCAGGGCCTAGCCCTTCACTTGTCGGTGGAGGCATGCAGTAATGCAGTATATGTGCAGAACCGTTATTCTCACAAGATACTTGGCATGAGTACACCCAAGGAGGCTTATTCTGGTAAGAGGCCTGATATTTCCCATTTGAGGATTTTTGGTTCTCCTGTTTACATGCATGTGACGAAGGATGCCAGGAAGAAGCTGGAGCCAACCACAAAGGTTGGGATATTTGTGGGATACACTGATACGCCCCACAACTATCATGTGTATTTGCCAGACAGTCACAAGACTGTTGTGCAACGGGATATCAAATTTTAGGAGGAGAAAGCCATGAAGTGCTCACTTGAGAGGGAGCCACACTTGCATGCAGATGAGGAACTATTAGTTCCTAAGCATGAGCTTCAGGATTTGGATCAGCCACAAGATGAATTTCATGGAGTGGAAGGGACCACTCATGCAGTGCCAACCATCAGAGGGCGAAAGCACACTACAGAAGCTAAGTGACTGGCTCAAGATGCAGAGAAGGTTGTAGGACCACCTACAGCACAACGCAGACAGAGATAGTCACCTGATCGATACACTGGATACATGGCTCTTGTGAGAAAATGTGTCATGACTGAGCCATCCTCTTTCGAGGAAGCTATGGAGGATCTCGCATGGGTAGATGCCATGGTTGAAGAGTATGATTCTACTGTCAAAAATAGTGCATGGGAGATTGTCCCAAGACCAGAGGGGAAATCAGTGGTGGGTTCGAGATGGATCTACAAAGTGAAGCAGGAAGCTAACGACAAGATTTGTTGCTCGAGGCTTCTCACAGATAGAGGGGATCGATTATGAGGAGACCTTTGAACCTGTCGCAAGGTATTCTTCCATACGGACGATTCCTGTTCTCTCAGCGCAGATGGGGTGGCACATCCATCAGATGGATATGAAGACTGCGTTCCTCAAAGGAGTTGTTGAGGAGGAGGTGTACATAGAGCAGCCTGAAGGTTTCGAGATCTTTAGCAGTGAGTCGCATGTGTGCAGGCTCAAGAGAGCACTGTATGGGTTGAAACAAGCACCTCATGCTTGGTACACATCGGGATATGGATTGTGGTACAGATAGGAGGATGAGGTGAAGCTATGTGGCTTCACGGATGTAGATTGGGCAGGGAGCCGAATGGACAGACACATCGACATCAGGTACTATCATATCAGAGATTGTGTGCAGCAGAGAATCATGTTACTTTCATACATTCCCATGGAGGATGAGGATGCTGATATCTTGATGAAGGCGCTCACCAGGAGAAAATTCGAATACCACGGAGGCAGGATAGGGGTTGCAGATAATCCATATCTTGTTGAGAGGGAGTGTTGAAAATGCAACAAGATGATGGAGCTTAGTGAAAAGAAGTCGCCGTCACTAAGTGGGCCCACAGACAATTTTTGGCACAAAGTCTATTTTTAGACATATGGATCATGGTCTATGAGTTGCAGGATGCTATTTATGGATGATTGGACATGTTGGTAAAAATAGATGGACTTCTATTTTTAGATATATGGGCGGAGTCTATTTTTAGACTGCCAGTATAAAAATAGAACAATCGAATATTAGTAGCTCTTAATAATATTTGGACTATAAACATTATCTTATCCTCTTGTAGCACTTCAGTTCGAGCTACAGATGTGGCACATGCAACTGCCATAAGGAAATCTACTTTTCCTATGGGTTAATTGAGCTATTGCATGATGGACTTTAGTTAGAACTCAAGTGATTGAGTTTGGTGGAGTTGATTAAGGAGTTGATGGAGTTGTGTTCAGTTTGACTTAGTTGAACTAGTTGTATTTAGTCTAACTGACAAATACACTAGTGATGAGTGGTGTGAATTAATTATTAATTAATTCACTAATTATTAACTCATAAATCAACTAAAGAATACATCATTTAACTCAGTGCATGGACAGTTCAGTGGAGACAAGTGTTAGAGGTGGGTGAAAGGGTGAGTCTACTATCAGTTGTGACTATAGTTGTGCATGAGATTTTCACAATCAATGGATTGAGATTTCCAATGAGGATTGCGCAGTACAAACAAAAGGGAATTTGAATTTGGATCATACATTTGGTTCTATTCTCAGCAGGGATTGCGCAGTGGAGGCAGGCAAAGAGCAGAGGAGATTTGAACCTGTGACTTGATTCAGATCAAAGATAGTTTGTGTGTAACAAGTGGAGATAGTACTGAGTACTTGTGAGGAGTATTGTACTATGTATTGTTACATGTTCTCTATCATTACAATATACAAATGGTTCAGGGTTTTCAGTTGTATGCTTTACCCAGTACATACTGTGTTGATATGTGCGATTGATGTTTCAATGTGCGCATGCGATTGTTTCTTAATTCCGCAAAATTGATGACCAACGTAGAGGAGGTTATGTATTATGCATGATTTCGAAAATAGTGTATAATCAGGATAATCTCTGTGAATAAGTGTCATATTATTCAAAATTTCTACAAGCATTGTAATATGTACATACCTTTGCTTTTTGCAAATGTTTTCCATATTGAAAAATTAAAACATGAAAATAGTATATGTCCTAAAAGAAAAATCAAAGGGGAAAAAAGAATAAGAAAATATCCAAAACAGTAAAAGATATGAACCCAAAAAACAAAAGGCCATGAAAGTGTGCAAGTCAAAATGCCACTACTATTTACTTTTATGCATAATAATGGGTGTGTGCAACTTGTTATTCATTCCACAATTCATGGTAATCAAACTATTTAATCTTAATTATGTCATGCTTTAAATTTCATGTTGATAGTTAGAGAATAAAATCTTACCAAACTGTTCAATCTTGGAAGATCATTAGATGGGTAGAGTAAATAAAAGGAGCTCAACTGTTTAATCTAAGCCCTTGGATGTAATAAGGTTAGATTTAGTTATTTTACTATTGTAAAGAAAAAGAAAAATATTTGATATGGGTTTGCTAGCTCGAATGCACCCTAATAAAGTGAAGTAAAAATGGTGGGAAAAGTAGATGGCTTTGTATGAGAAAGGTTGCAGAAGTATGACGATTAATTAGACAAAAGCATATTTATCATTCTCATCATAAAAATTCAAGAAATGACTGAAAAAATCAAGCATGCAAAGGGATTTCAAAGCCAATTAATTAACTTACCCCATTCATTTCACCTTTTACTTAACCAATTTCCCATAAATAAAATTCAAAGTGCTCAAAAAACATTAAGTCAAATAGGCTCAGAGCATTTCTCTGACTTTTGGAGGGACTAGACCCTCGGCTTAATGACTTAAGGACAACAAGTACTAGATTCCCCCTCATTAAAAAATCAACTCCCTTCATTCCCCCTCATTCCCTAATCAAACCCCATTTCCTAACGTTAAAACACTATTTTCCTAGAGAAAGTAATCAGCCACATGTAAAACCCCCTTTTCCAAAAACCCACAAAAACACTTTAGCCTAACTTATAATGCATATATGCAAAAAGAAAGAAAATCACAAAAACTACATTATTCTTAGCACAATTCATTTCAACTGTTTTCATATTAACTTCAACTTTTATATATTAATTCCTGAAAACGCACCATCCTGTGGGTATATAGCTCCTATATATAAAATAACCCCACCCATTGGTTTTAAATATAAACTATATCACAACCCCTTATCCCTCAAAAATATTAAAATCCTGCCCTCAATCATTAACCCCAACTAAAACCTTCATTAATCCCCTAACAGCATAATCCCACCTTAATCTGTCATTAACACGATACCGCTGCACTTAATCGCTCGTCGGGCCCCCCACTACCCTTTGTGCAGTTTCCGCACCCAATCATTATGTGATTGCTTCCCCCCACATCTAACGGCTCTTATCCATATCAGGCCAACCCATCCACCGAACTATACCCACCCAAAAATGTGGTTTTCCCACCAGCCCCCGATGCTACGTGTCCACCGATGAGTGGCATCGAGCGGCCTCTTCCCAATACCACCGAGTGCCTGTAAGCAGTGCGATAAAAATCATTTACCTCCCACCTTCTAAATGAAAAAACAGTTTACTGTTCACTTTGTGCCAAAATTAAGAAAATCAAACCTTTATCTGTTTAAACACGAAAACACCAGTTTTGCTCGTTTTTTGCTTGTTTGTGTAATAAAACCCTATGTAACCCTTCTACACCACCTGAAGAATTTGCTAGCCAATTCAAGCATGGTTTACCTCTCGAAAGCACTTTGGACTCAATCCATAGACCAATAAAGCTCGATAAAGCCATTAATGACCCTCTCTGTCATCCCAACATTTTCCTAATAGTTTTTTTTAATTTACAGGCGATCAAAAGACTACAGCCTTGGACAAACAATCTTAATACTAGTCATAGCACCTATTTACTCTGAGATTTTTATCACATATATTCAAACAGAGTTGGAAAATAAAACATACAGTTAAAAGACAAGCAGAGGAAACATCAAATTAAATGATTTACTGTTGAAATAGACAATAAAGGAAAAAGGAAACAGTAAAGAATAGTCAAAGTGTATCAGGGTTAAAGAGTATTAGATTGAAGACCAAGTCAGGTAAAGAAGCTAGCATGAAGACAAATAGTAGGGAAGATAGTTAGAAAGCATACAGATTCATGACAATGTGAAGATAGATGAAAAACAGAGCAGTAAAAGTAAACATGGAGGCAGTAAGGGTTAAATAGAAATGAAAACACTTTCACCGGCAACAATGAAGTTTATCCAAATTAAAATTGAAAAACAGTTAAAAGAAATTTTAAGGTTAAAAGATGAAATCAGAGCAAAAATGGTAGATTCTTCAAAAATTTCCTATTTAAGTCATAGTTTTTCAAAAACTAGTTTGGCCGATCCAAGACAAATTTTGAGAAACTCGAGGAGGTTTTTGCTCCTAAAAGGATAGTCTACCAAAACCTATCTTATGTTTTACACAGATGTTATCAAAAGTGATATAAGTGCCTTTCTTCACATCCTATTTTTCGGACTATGCAAAGTCTTGTTTTTGACATCTTTTTGCAGAGACTATTGTGAACTGCTGGTGCTGAATTTTGGGAAACTGAGAGACACTTATCTCCAAAACATACTTATCTACAATTACCTATTTCACTTTTTACATATATATCTCGGATGGAGATATACAAAGGTATCAATGGACCCTAATTTTGTAGACTTGTTGCGGTAGAATGCACAAAGAAAGGATGTCGTTAGTGACTTGGATGCCTCATCATCAATTAAGAGTTGCTATCAAATTCATCTTTCTCTTCTTTTTCACCTTTAATCCATAAATATAGTTCCAAATATATTCATTAGTTTTGAGTTTCCTTTATTTAAGTTCTATTAATGTAAAACAGTTTGAGATATTTGTAAAACCAACCTTGATATTTTTTCAAGATATTTGAGTTTAGAATTTGTATAAATACTTCTTCATTTGAAGTATTTTGGGTTGATTCCAAATATTTATATAGACTTTTTCTCTCAAATCAAAGTTCTATTATATCAATGACTGGATTGGCTTGCTAGATCAAGGAATAAAGATCATATATTTTTTAGGATTCTTGTGTAAAGTGAAATACAAATAAGTATTCTCTCATGTTCAATGTTGTTTTTCCTTATATTTTTTCCATAATATTATTTGTTTCTCTAAAATCTAAATGTATAGCAAGGAATGATATTTCAGAAATTGCTTGAATGCACTCTGTCTTGACTGTTTACATTCTGAATGTTTTCTGCTCAACTATATTAGCTCGGGAATTCTTAACTGCTCCTTAGCTTCCATAGTTTCTCCTCTGATCTATAGCAAAAGATTTTTAATTGCACTTTTTTCATGATCATCCTCTATTCTTCATTTTGATCCTAGTCCAAGTATTATTAAGTTCCCTTTCACCCTGGTTAGAATCACTTCACCCATTAAGCCTAAAGATTTGCACTTTGCTTTGCTAGCCTACCCTATGAACATTGCCTTTAAAGATCTGGTCCAGTTATGCTATCCATTTGTTGACTCCATAGCCCAATGGCTTGAAGACCTAGCTTTATCTATCTACTCCAATAATTCCACCACCCAATCTTCAACACTAATCAAAACGCCCCTGAACTTTCATAACTAGCCTAATATCTCATCAAACAAAGCTAAATCATATAGAGGGAGCCCTCTCTGGACTTAGGTTGGCTAGAGTCGAAGCCTAAAAGTTGGTTTTTGGTTACCCCGGTGATCTCTTTCCTTAACCTTCGGAAATTAGTGGGTGATAATAGGAGGAACTAGTGGTAGGTCATTTAAGTAGTGGGACTTCACTCAAACTCGGTGATCATCAAGTTAACTAATCAATCAACCCAAAATAGTTGGGGAATGAAGAGAAGTCAACTTCCCTCAGATTGGTGGATATTCCAAGGAATTTTTAATTTCTTGTAGCTCACACGATTGCAAGAAATTGCTATAACCATAGTGGACGAGGTAGCTTGAGTACGAGCTTCTTGTGAAATTGGAGAGGGAATGATTGTCGGTAGCATTAATCACCTACCAGCAATTTGTTTTGCACTACACTTAAATGTTTTGGGAAGGTTTTCTGCAGGTGGATAATATTTTCTTATGCTTTTTTCATGCATGTCCTCACTAAGTATCTTGGGAGGCTTGTAATAGTTCCTTGCATGCATGTCCTCACTAAAAATGTTTTGGGATGTTTTTACTAGGTCATTGCAAATTTATGTTTAACAAGGCTTAACTACTTATGTTCTTAGGTCCTCACAAAAATTCGACAGTTTATGGCACTCTCCACATCACCATTCCTTAAAGGATTCAACAAAATGACTTGAGAGGAAGATGAGAAGGGAACACTCTTATTGGAACTAGCCTAGAACTAGTGGAATTGGTTCGTCCCAATGGTTTTAGAGAAGTACTAGTCTAGTTTGCTGGTTCATATTGGCTAAGGTTGGTCTTGTATTGAATTGACCTTAAAACACCAAAGTCACTTGTTCTCTAATAAACTGACCAATTTCGAAGAATGTAGTGCAACATAGCTAATGACCACCAAATAATAATTTTTTAATAAAAAATACTTAAAACGAAAAAAAATATCTTAACCTGAGGGCCCTAGAAAACCTAACCCTAGTAATTAATGGTAATATTTAATTTTTAAAGTTAAAGTAAAAGTTGACATTCTCCGTAGCTTTCCTTTTTGAAAAGGAAAGATAAGGATAATGTCAACTTTTACTTAAATTTCTAATATTAACATTAATTGTATCAGGTTGTTTCAGAGTGGTTCCAACTTCATTCAATTTTGAGAAAGTCAAATTTTAGATCCCATTCAAAACTTCGTGGTGATTGTTTGAACTGCTTCTTTGTAATGAGTCCTAGAATTTGACTTCCAATTTTTCAGGTACATTTATTGCATAATCATATTCCTCATGAGACTTTGCAATAGAAGTTGATCTTTAATCCATTGCAAGCACTTGACCTAGCTTAGGGAACCATCATCCACCCCTCCCAAGTTTCTCCTCAAAATTGAAATTTTCTTTGTCAGCAGACATTCATTTTATCCGTTAGAACATTTTTTCCACTATGACAGTCCAACAACACCCCTGCCAGCATATGATTGAAAATCCATCTCATGTTTACTACTACCTTATAAACAATCTTAAATCTTGTGTCTCTAATATAAAAGAGGAAGAATTGAAAAGGCCCTTCTTGGTCCTCTTCCCAACCCACAATATGTTTAGCTTCTCTCTTGTTCTTACACTCTAGTATTCTTGCAACTTCAGAATGGTGAATCTTAAACGCATTCTCATGATATGCATTCATGGAAGCATAATTAACCCCTTCTTTGAATCAAATTACCCCTCTAGCATTCCCTTTACCTTTACATGTAAGCATATATTTTCCATCTACCAAGATGGATACACGTTGTCCCTACACCATGCCTCCGGTTGCCAAAATTGCAAAATTGGATTTTCCATGTCAAAATTTTAATTCAAGGTTGACCATGCATTGGAAGGTCATTAACACAATATTAAGACATAAAAAATTAATAATTGACACAATACGAAATAGAATACATACATTGAGTTTTATCTCACAAGGTATCTAGATGCTAATTGTGAAAGTCCACATGAAGAGAGAAAGGCAATGTCATGATACATTGTTCAATTTGTAATCAAGAGCATTATCTTGGATAAGGGAGAAGTAACATTTATTTTCTTTCTCATATACAAAGGAAAAATTACGAAGCAATGTCAAATGCCTTTCGTGAAGCAAGGTTGTTGTAAAAGGTGTTAGAAAGTTAGCATTGTCGGCAAGACCCTCACACCATACTAGATTGTGTTAACCAAAGCATGTTAACCATGTCCAGTGATCTCAAATTTCAAGACCATGTTCAATGAGTGACCATAAATGAGGGGTGTCAGAGTGGCTAATAATCATAGTTTATAGTGGATGATTGTCATCGTACATAACATTCGTGGTCCAAGTCATTTTTTTGGTGCCCAATGTTGGTGAATCATTGTATTGCATCATGGTAGAATATATTTCCTTTTTTAAAGAAAAAATATATTGAAAATAAATTAAGTTATATCTCATGCAAATGCTCAATATTGTTGTGTTGTGAGTGATTTGTAGATTATATGTATCAGATATCTATAATCACTTATTTCAAGCCTACTTTAAGAAATAAAGGAAGAAGTGCATGGCCTTGCCATAAGGACTCCCACCAACTCCTCTCCTCGTAGAAATCTTTCAAATGTTAACCCATAAATCAAGCACATGCCCTTGTTTCTCTAGTTTGGATACCCTTGGATGTATCTAATAATGAACTACTCCCAACCACTACTTTAACCATCTATTGAATGCCTTTGATTTGTATGTGTAAATGATTTTGATTAATTCTTGGAAAGGTGTGAAATCTAATTTTGCATTGACATGATACAAACACCAAATTTAACTCGTGGTAGCCAAAATTTCAGTGTTACAACTCTCTCATCCAATATTAAATACTTCACTATCTATTCGAGGGGTAATCTCCTTAACAATATATTAAATATTAGAAAAATTCATATTAATAGAAAAAATAAGAATAGTTTTTAATATTAAGTTTTAATGCAGGTAGTTGCCAAGTTGACATATGAGACCCCCTTGTTTGTTAGAGAAGGGATGCCCTCCATTAAATTCTTTAACTATTTAATATATGGAGGTGTACATACCTTAATTTCCTTTAGATTCAATATTGTGACCTTTAAAGAGGAAACACTTTAACACAAATAAAACAAGTAAATACAAACTTAATTTGTATATGTATCAATGTTACTTTGAGAGTTGCATGGCACACTTAATTTTGTATAGAAGCAAAGGAAAAATTGAAGGGTTGATCACAACAAACATGTATGGTCAATTATGACTATCATAGGTATATTAGTTTCGTTTACCCAATCCAAAACTTGCACACTTTGTTACTACTGTTAAAGGCATGTCAGGATGGTTTACTAGTCTAACATCATCTACATTTAGTTGCGTCTATTAAAGGCATGTTAGTTCAAAGGCAAAACCAATGGTTTGTCAACTTGGTCATCTTAATGAGATATGTGTTAATCATCTTAGTGAACAACATATTAGGTCAATTAGCTTAGTCACTGACATGCACATTTCATGGCTTTTGTCATTTGTAAATATATATTAATTATAACTTCAGAATGATTACTCTGGAACTATTTATTTCAAATATCTATTCTACTCTTTGTTGATGACGTGGTCCTCCTCTTCCCATCTACAAAAGGATTGCAGAGGTAGTTGGATGCCTTAGCTTTGTTTTGCGATCTTCGACAGTTGATAGTAAACTTGGGTAAAACCAAGGTTGTGATCTTCAATGGGGCGAAGAAAAATTTGAACCTTCACTTCCTATTCAGAGAGGAGGAGGTTGATATAACCAACATGTATATGAACTTTCGGGTGCAATTGTCAGGTCCCCGCTTCAGTCTGCAACCAGCTTTTCAACCTCGGATCAACAGAGGATATGGATCCTTAGCCCTTCTTGAGAGACAGTGCTTTCGGTATCACTTCCAGGATGCCTCATCCAAGATGGGCCTCATGGAAACCTTGATTTGTACCATTGTTCTATATGGCTTAGAGATTTGTGGACCATCTTTACTTGAATCAGATTGGGCTTCAGTTGAGAGAGTCCAGACTCTTCTTCTCTATGACATTATTAGATTCATACAAACAATACCTCAGCACATTATCCTTACAGAGTTTGAAGCTCAACCCTTTCAACTTGAGATAGTATTAGTTTGGTCTCATTCTTGCATCATGTCTAGGATTTGCAGACTCAATAAAGAATAGGGATCATTACCATTACTAGGCATATTTCCCTTCTGAGAGCATTGCTCATTCTACTCCCTCCAGTCGGGCTAGATGTTGGTTTACAGGAGTTTCATATCTCTTAGAGTTAGTGGGAATTCAGTTGGATCGTCTCCCTCCTTTCCAATATTCCTTGGATGCTCCTAGTCACCTTCTACCTACTAGACAAGAGTTGAACAAGATCATCAGGGAGGACATCTATAGGGAGTTCGTCCAAGTCACCTGGGTCAATCCTCTAAGTGGGTTACGCCCAAACATGGCCTTATATGTTGAGCACTTCTTGGAGTTGAGAGATGGGCTCATTATTCTACCCTAGTATATGTTTCACCACTGGATGCATGCTCTTTGCATTCCTCTAGGCCAATTTAGAGTAGGTTCTCATAGACTTCGGGTAGATATGGGCCACTAGATTGATAGGCAGGATAAAATCTATTAGGTTTGTCAATTACAGGAAGTAGAGATAGAGGTTCACTTTATTTTTTGATGCCCTATCTACTACGAGATCATAGGAAGGTTCCATTGCTTTTTCAGAGACTCTTAGACCCTGACAGGTTTTTTCAGGTATCCCAATGAGAGATGTTTGGCCCTATATATGAAGGGGGATCTTAGGTTCCAAGCACATATTCTTTAGCCTCCCATCAGGCCAGACCCCACAAGAGGATCACGACATTTCTCAGGGTACTACCTTTATATAGGGGCACAAAAATAATGATTGATACCATTTCATATCTAGACTCTAGACCACCTCACCCTGCCACATGAGACCCTAACAACTAAACTATCTCAAATCCATCCCTGGGAGTCAAACGAGATCCTCTAGACCTCAACAATGCAAAAACTCCCCCAGACAATGAGTTAGTGGACAGTCCATACCTCTCACTAACCCTTCATTAGGCCAACAAAATTTGTGGAATTTTTTCAGTGCTCTTCAGTCAGTATCAGATGTTATGGGAGTTTGGTATGATCCTCTTGATTAGGGAATTCCATATATTGTATCTTTTATGTTCATACGTTATACCTTTTATATTCATGGATTGTATTATTTATAGGAGACCATTTGGTTCTCCAACATTTTGTGGAAATCATTGTACTCAACAATCCCTTTGACCTACTTTGTGGTCATTAGTTGGACATAAATACAATTATCTTATCTTATTTTATCTCTCAGGCCATTTTTGCCAAACTAAGTTTATTTCAATAATTTTTTTTATGAAGAAATATAGATATCTTTCAAACCTTATTATATATATATTCGTTTTGTTCTGAACAAGACTAACTATATATTGTGTAATGTAACTTTTTCTTAGCTCACACCCACTTCTATTTGTTTATTTTTCTTTTTCATTTGAAATGTTAACATAAAAATAGGTTCTAACTTTTTATTCCTATCAATATCGGAAATAAATATGTGTATATATACTTGATCACGCACATATATTATTCTTTAGCTAAGAAAAGAGGTCTCTTCCTTTTTCCGGTACAGATTTACTCACAATTATGCTCTATTCTATATATCTTTTTATATACTTCCATTTAATTCTACTGAGTCTGTTTTGAACCTTCTCTGTTTCTCTAGAATGGCCACAAGAGAAGGGAACGACTCTAAACATCCTAAGGATATGCTTTGTTATTCCTGCAAAACTTGTGGGATCACAAGATCGAAGAGCATTTTTCTCAAGCTTAACATAATCTCTAGCCACAGAGTAGGCTTCTTATGCCTTTCATCATCCCATGAAACCCCAATTAAATGGATTATCTTGCTAATAGTGTTTCATATGCATATTTGCATAGAGAAACCCTCGAAAATAATGAAATATTTACTTCAGAGGCCAAAGGACAGAGCCATATGTTGTCTCCATGTGTTTGTCAAGTTTGTGGGGTTTCATTTAATAAGCATGCTCATCTTAAACAACAAAAGTTCTCGCATACAGGCCAGGTTGGTGGCATCACAAACCCTTAAATTTTGCCCAAATTTGTCATTGCACTTGTATTTGTTTAGTGAAACCCTTCAATTTTAATGAATTTCTTTTATAGTGGTATTAATTATAATGTGCGCCTGTGCTGGCTGGTAGTTTTAATCTTTAGCGGGCTTCTATTGGGATGGCTTTTATTCTAAGTGTTGTCTTCTATAGTGGCATGGCTACTCCCAATATGCAACCTACTATATCTGATTAACATTTTGGAGGATGATAGCATGTCAATCTATTGGTTGTACGCTAGACTTCTTTCCTTCTTAGATACCATTCAACCTTAGGAAACAAATCCTGACCCTACAAAGATGCCTCTTTCATTTTTCTCACTCCGACAAAATTCGTTCCTCTCATATTTCCAGAATAACGTTCCTATCTCTGCTAATTAGTGGAAAGCCACTCTTCTTCGGCAGACCTACAATTTTTCTATGGAAGAGAGGTCTCTTTTATATCTGATTCCCTCTTGGTATCTACGTATTCGTTTTTATATCTATATCCAGATATCTAGATTCTAAAGCCATCTAATAGACATTTTGTGATATCAAGGTATGGTCAGTGACTCGCCCAAAAAAGGATGAGGAATGAAGTGCTTGACCAAAGGAAGATGAAATTTTACTTACTTAATGAGTTCCCTCCCATTATCTGTCTCTAACGAGATATTCATGAAATTGACCCAAAAAGGCAAACCCATGATCATGATTTTACTTTTAGCAACTCTCTGTGATGGTTGTGCTACTTTTAATGGATGTCTATAATACATGGTCAATTTAATGGATCTGTGTAGAGGTTATAATTTTGGTGGATGTCCATAATTGGCATTTTTAAGAAGGGGCTCCAACCTTTAAAATAAAACTACAGACAACAGGATAATATCAAGCTTAACTGCCATACAAAGAAACAGAACTGAGAAAATGAACAGACTCAAACCAATAGAAGGAACAAGAGAATCACTACATCTATTAAATATATTGTTTTTTAAAATATAGAGTGGAGTTGCCTATTTACAACAAGCTAGGAGAAGTCTAGGATTTCACAAGGTGATTTGCTAGTGTACCAACAAAGCATTTAATAATTTACCTAAGTGAACTTAAACTAGGTATGTACATACTCCCCCTTAAGTGAAACTCAAGAAAGTATAAAAAGGAGGTTAAATCTAAAAAATGGGCCCTGGTTACAAGGCCATGATACGTATCCATGTACATAATTCTCAGAACAGTAGGCAAAAAAACAAGGAGGACCCAGACTACCCTCCACCCCCTCCCAGGATTACTTTCTTAACCCAAAGCAAGATATGAAGTTGTACATACAGAATTGTTGTCAAGGGTTCAGTAAATATGTTAGCAACAATACTACAAATCAATAATCCTACCATGAATCAACTCTCAGATGCAATGCATGTGGATTTCTATATTCTTGGTGCATCGATGATATTGACTGCATGGAAATATGCATAGAACTCTAATTAGCACACCAAATTATAGTTTTTTTCTCGCTGAATTGGTCAAATCCAAATAGATTTTTTGGCAGCATTAACAACACCTTGGTACTCTGCATTTGTAGAAGAAAAGGTTAGATCCAAGATGAAAGAGCCAGATGTGGACTTGTAGTAATCGAGATTACCAACCTAATTGGAGTCAATATAACCAACTAGATTTACATTACCATCGGAAGAATATTTAATTTCACATGTGTGTCCCTCTAATGTAGCAAAGAGTTCTCATTTCATCTTTTAATGAATCTCACGTGGTTCTCGTATGAACTGGGAAACCAACCCAACTGCATAGGAGATATTGGGACAACTATAAGCTTAGTACAAAAGGCTGCTAATGAGCTGCTAATACAACTTGGCTAGCAACTTGCCCCCTGATAAAAATGGCATGGGTGAAAATTTGTAATCCTACATGTGAAATCTACTTAAGAGATCCCAAGGTATGCTTGGGCTGAGAGATACCTATTCTAGATGTAGAGTGAGTGATTTGTAATCAAAGAAGGTAGCGAAGGAGCCCTAAGTATTTCGTGTTGAAATTTTGATGAAGGGTGGACTTTCACATGATCAATCAAGGTAGGTGAACTCCGATTGAGAATGGGATCATCCACATAGAGGGCAAGTAGGAAGAGTTCATTGCCTTGACACAAAATATAAACATTTGGCTCAGAGTGGTAGTGAGAAAATCTTAGAGAAGAAAGTTATCCATCTTCTCATACCAAGCCCCGAGTGCTTGTTTGAGTACTAGGAATTTTAATTTTACAGACAAATGAAAACTCCTGGATAAAACTTTGTTTTCTTCATGTATATCTTTTCCCGTAAATCCCCGTAAAGAAAGGTACCTTTGACATCCATTTGGTGTACTACCCACTTTGAGATGCAACTAGAGAATGAGCAAGGTAAATAGAATTAATTTTAGCCACGAGGGTGAAGGTTTCAAAATGGAAATGCCTTCGACTTGAGAAAAACCTCTAGCAACCAATCAAGCCTTATAGCCATCTACAATACCATCTACTACATACTTGGTTTGAAACTATGATATACCGACTTAGGAAAAATGAATTTTGTACTTGTGTACAATACCATCTACTACTTCTCATCAAGGAAAGCTACTCATCTTCCATGGTGGTATCACACTCTACAACACTATGGACCTCTCTAAAGTCCTTTGGATCTAAAGCACTGGCCATAAATACTTCAGGAGTCTTCGAAGAAAGGAGCAAGTTTTTTGTTGACCCCAATTAGGAAGTGGTAGAAGAATTTTGCACATTGTGCTTCAAGAGAATGATCATGAGCTAGAGAAGTTAACTTGAAAGAAGAAAAATCATATGAAGATCCAAGAATCTGATGGGAATGCGCATCAAATCCAACACTCCCTCTGATGATTAACTTGTGTGTTAGGATCAAGTAATATTTAACCTTTAACGTCTTTCGAGTGGCCAAAAAATATGAAAGATTTATTTTGTATATCCATTACCTTGCATTTTTCTTTGTGGATGTGGGCCTAATCATTACACCCAAAGACTTTGAGATGGCCAATAGAGGTTTGTCCTCTTCAAGCTTCCTCTAGGGTCACCACTTGGGCATATTTGTGAGGTTTTAAATTGTGAAAATGATTGGTACAATTGATGGCACCAACCAAAAACTATGGGGTAAGATCTGTAGAATGGATCATACACTTTTCCTTCTCCTTCAAAGTACAATTCTTTTTTTTCAGCAACACCATTTTGTTGCAGATAAGAGGGCATAGTATGTAGCAGTTGAATACCTTCAATGGCACAACAGTTCTCAAATATTTGGTTTATGTATTCACAACCATTATATGTATGTGAACATTTTGTAGATTTTCCATATTACTTTTCAATTAAGGCTTCAACCACAATAAAAATGTCAAAAACCTCACTTTTGTTAATTACCTCTAAACCCAAGGGGGTTTGGAGTAGTCATTAATGATTGTAAGAAAATAGTGGGCTATTTGAAAAAACAAGATAAGAAAATGGCATGCAATATCACTGTGAATAGGTTGAAGAGCTTCTGAAGCTCCCCAATTTTTTTCTTTATCAAAAGTATTTTGAGGATGTCTTCCAATAACACATCTAGTGCAAACACCATCAACAAAGGAGATAGGTGGAAAATTAGTCCCCACCCCCCTCCCCAACATCTCAAAAGAGCTTAATTAGAGAGGCACCCAAGTTTTACAAAGGAAATTTCCTAGCAAAGGAAAAATTGTTTCTTAAAATATTAATTTAATGTTTATGGTAAAAGGTCGAACTCTCAAAGGCTACTACTAAGCGATTTTCTAGAAACTGAGCAACTCGATATGCAAGAGAAGGTGCAGTAGTTTAGAGGAAGGTTGCGATGTGCGAGGTCTATCACAAGGAGAGGCAATCCATCGGAAAAAAGAATCAAGCAGTAGCCTATGGTGACCATGAGTAGCAGCTGCAAGCAATGCCAAGCAATCTATCAAGCCACAAAGAGGGGAAACTAGTAGATGGTGTTGCAGCGACCCAACAATTTTTAGATCCTAAAATGAAGGTGGGAAAGGAATATGGAGGAAACTGATTCCCTGCAACTCCGGTACTATGTAAAATAAAACTTTGGACAACAAGATAATATTAGGCTTAACCTTATATAAACAATAGAACATTGAAAATGAACAGAGATTCAAAACTAATATAAGGAATAAGAGAATAACTGCATCTGTGAAATCTGTTGTGTCTTAAAATAGAGAGTGAGGCCCTCTTTATAAAAGAGTGGGAGGAATCTAGCATTAAAGGTGATTGGTGTGTTTCCCAACTGAGCATTTAATAATATACCTCAATGAACTTAAAATGAGTATGCACACTGACATGGCTAAACAATCAGTGTAGTAATATAGAATATAAGAAAACTAACTGAAAATTTCTAGTCAAAATGTCCAAAATAACCAAAATTCTCATCCAAAAGTTGTTCTAGCCACACTTCCCAAGCTAAGTATATTGTTGTACAGAGTCAGAGACTATTTGAGAAAATAAACTTCTATTGGAACATGATAAAATTAGATAGCTACATTAAATCTAGACCTTAAGGGGCTGGTTCTTCAAGGCCAACTTGGATATCCATGATGTATTCAACTACTTGCATATCTAGATATCTATTTATGAAGATTTCATGTTTGATCCTACAACATAGTTCTATGATACCTTGAATGGATAATGTTGGTCAGAGGTTTCCTCCTTAACCTGAGGTGAACATGAATGCATGGGCAATGCTAGAAGTTGAATATGAGTTATAATTTTGGAAACAAAAGAGTATACGGAGTTCATTGTTTCTCCTAGTTCCTCATACCTCCCCAGATGCCTATGCATGAATTCTACCAATTCCTTGTCCTTTAATTGAAGCACTGACAGTGGAAGAGAAATCTCAACTACTTGTTGGTCCTACACTTGGGTTTGCACTGTGAACTTATATTCACAATCATTCCACCATCTCAACCACCTGCTACAAGAATTACATAAATCAGTTTTTGCCTTTGAAATAGGGTGCTCACATTCTTTATTCCTTTCCTGACATCTGATAATTCCCACATAACACAAACCAAGGTAGCTATGATTACTAGCAATGGCTAGGTGTTTTGTAGACTCCAACACACAGAAAGCTCACAAAGACCATATTCTTTAACCCATTCACCCAGTAAAAATGTGTTGATGGTCAAGCCCAGTGAAGTTCCAGGGAAACTGTGAGACATGCCAACCTAACATTCCACAGTGGAACAATAAAACCACACTCAAGGACCATCCATGTTTTGCTACCCATGGTGATATGCGATGCATGGAGTGTGAAATAAAAGAGCATGCTAACCCAACATTACACAACAGAAAAATAAAATGACATTCAAGGACCATACTCATTTTTCTACCCTTAATAACGCTTGATGCATCAAGTGTGAAATAAAGGAGCATGCACCTCTGCAGGGAGACTCTTGCTTGTCATTTGCATGTGTAGGTTGAAACTTTGGTTTATGAACCGTTTTCATGCATTAGGTGATCACACCTAATTTAACACTCCCCAATTAACCTGGATGTCTACACTTGAACTATAGATGTGCAGGACCTAGAAAAATTCTATTTTTTCAAACTTATTTGCTAGTACTTCGACTTTGGCTTGGGCAGACATCTTATACAATGATGTACTATGATAGAGGATTCCCTTAGCACAGATGGACTTTTTCTTCTCCTCATCTTTATCAAAACAAGGCTTGAATACACTGAAAGTGTTGCTTCATTATTTGAAGCATTGTTCAAACCCCCACTATAGGTGATTTCCTTTGGGATATGGAATGATAACCCCATACCTCTGTACCATGGATAGGTGTTTTGATTTTAATGGGTGTCTATGGTAGTGGCTTTACTTATATTGTGTGCCTTGTAGTAGTGGCTTTAATCTTGTTGGGTACTAGAAACATCGGATCTGATTTGGATGGGTGCTTGAAATAGTGGCATTGATTTGGATGGGTGCTAGAAATAGTGGCATTGATTTGGATGGGTCGCTGAAATAGTGGCTTTCATTTGGATGGGTGCCAGTAACAATGGTGGATTTATTTTTAATGGGTTTGTAATTACTAATCATAGTGGTTTTAATTTCAACGTGTGTAAAAAGTTATAAATAATTTTCATTTTGTTAGATGTGTTCAATACTAGTGGTTTTATTTTTAGTGGGTGTCCGTAACAATAGTGGTTTCAATTGTAATGAGTGTTTGTCATAGTAGTTTTAGGTTTAATGTTTGTAATAGTGTTCATAATATTAGTAGGTGTCTGTAATGGAAGTTTTAATTAAATGGGAACATTGGTTTTAATTTAAATGGGACTCTCTAATAGTGGATTTAATACAAATTGGCATCTGAAATAGTGATATTAATTTTAATAGATCGCTGGATGGTGGTTTTAATTTTATTGTGTCTGCAATGTTTGTTTTAATTTCAATGTGAGCCTGCAATGGTGGTTTTAATTTTAATGTATCTGCAACATTTGTTTTAATTTCAATGTGAGCCAACAATGGTGGTTTAAATTTCAATGTACGTCACCAATGGTGATTTTAATTTCAATATATGCATACAATGGTGGTTAATTTCAATGTCTACCTAGAATGGTGGTATTCAAGTTCTTTCTGCAAGAGGTTTGTAACCCAGGTTAGTACAAGGGAGGAGACTGCGTTGGAATACTTGGGTGTTTGAATGCGTGACAACACAAGATCCCATATGAAGTCCAGAGTGGTGAGGGAGGGAAGAGTTTTGATGGATTAGTAGCAAGTGGGGTGACCCCCCAGAGAAGTTCCTTCTGCCTTCTACTTTCTCACGCTTCATCATTATGATACTTTTTTTCCTACAATCACAGGTTAGTTTATTATGTTCTATCATTTTTTTCTTTTCATCTGCACAATTGATCAAAAAATACTTTTTAAACATTTCCCAAATGTGGTGTGTCATGTGTGTGAACATATTTTTGTAAGATGAAATCCTCAACAATTAATATGTGACTTTGGTATTTATTAAGCTTGGAAATAAAAAGGCTCCACAAACACATTAATCAAAAGGGGATTAACAAACATTTCCCACCAATTTATTGAAACTGATGATGTATGTGTGTGTGAGGGATCATTTAGTTAATTGGTGGAATCCTCAACAAATTTACATGTTAATATTTATGAAGCTTGTAATTACTTTTAATTTTACAGAGAAAATTTGTTTGCCCAGTAGATGGTTTCTTTTTTAGTTACAAGAGGTAGGACCATTTAAATCATCACATGATAAAGCATGAATAAAAGTTATTTGTGTGCCCCAAAGAGGACTACAAACTGCAGTTATCCACTGTGTCTAATTTCAAACGCCATATGAAGCGGCATAGAGAGAGAGGTGAGCCATGTCAGAGTCTAAATCTACAATCTAGAGAGGTGAAGAAGTATTCTTACCCAAATCCATGTTGTGGGAAGGTTTTTAGAAATCCATCAAGCTAGTGAAGCACCTAGATGATGTGCATTGTAAGTATTTACCCCCTCACTACAAATATTTCTCTTCTATTTACACTAGTATTGAGTGTTTAATTATTGCCCATAATGATGCGCCTGCAAGTCTGAGTGTCAATTTAGTTAAGTATTCGATATCAGTTCTTCTTATTTATATTTCTACACCTCTAACATGAAATCATGTGTGTAGGGACAAATTTTTTTCCCAATAGCAATGTTGTTCCAAACTCTATATGGACTTTGTTTTCTATTGAAATTGTTAATTTGTAGGTACAACTTTTGGACCATGAGTTGATTTTTTAGAGCAACCTTAAGACATTTATGATGCAACATAATCTACATGGTAACAAGAAAAGGATTGAACGCTTTAGCCTCTATTAGAGAGTCCCATTTTCACTAGAACAGAGTGTTTGATTATTCCCCAGAATGATGGGCCTACAGGTCTGAGTGTCAGTTCAGTTAAGCATTCAATGTCAATTCTTCTTATTTATGTTTCCACACCTCTAATGTGAAATCTCATGTCTAGGGGTAAAACGTTTTCCATGGCAATAGAAATGTTGTTCCAAACTCTATATGGACTTTGTTTTCTAATGAAATTGTTAATTTGTAGGTCCAACTTTTGGAAGATGAGTTGATTGTTTAGATTACTTTTAAGATATTTATGATGAATCATAATCTACATGGTAACAGGAAAAGGATCGAATGCTTTAGCATTACATTCATTTCATATGAAAAGATACAAATTAGATCTTCAAATCATGTATATTAATCTATTCTCAACATTTTGTCCTTTATAAGTAGTTTATGTAAGTGATTCATAGGTTAGTGAGAAGTGGTTTATAAAATTATAAGACATTACACAAAATAGTTTTGCAAATCTGAAAGATGGTTGTGTGATGTAAGTCCCTGTGTTGATGTAATAGCAATATCCCATAATCCAGTGCCAACCTTTTCTATGGTTTTAGTGTTATGCACTCTGGTGCCGTCATTGGCACAACCATGCTCCTTTCCATATGATTTAATACAATTGCTATAATCAAGAGAGTATAAGGATATTATCTGTGAATAAGGTGATATTCTTAATCCTGTGAAAGCTCTTAGATCAAGCTAAGCTAGTGTATTCAATCACCATTACTTATGGATATGCTCATACTAGTAACACGATATCCTTCATGTTGATTTATTATAAAAAGGTGTAAAGTAGTATGAGATTATAGTATTGATCTGTATTAATTAGGAATAAATGTAAAGCATGTAGAATGATTAGTATACTAACATATGTAATCACATTTCCTTTATTGTGTTATGGAGACACATAAGCTATATGTATCACTTTCATCAACATACTAGAATATACTAGTATTGTTACCATTGAGACCCATTCCATTACCGCTAATCACGATGGATATGATAGGTACAAACTAGAGCTTAATATATATAAGTGAAACCATAATGATCAACCCTATTCAATATGGTAGTAGTATAAGGAGTACAGATCTTACATATAGCTTACACCATTGTATGTGTATTAAAAATAGTACCAGTATAAGAAATAAGGGTATCATGGCTCTTAATCTAGGCTTGGTTACTTAGTACCTTTTATTACTATTACTATTACATGAATTAGTACTAGTATGGTGAAACAAACATACTGTAACATAGCTTGTATACATATCCTTGTTATTCATTATGCAATCACAGTGATTAGTATCCCAACCATTTCAACCTTTTTAAGCATGATGATGTTCATATTGATTACACTTTCAATGGGATACAAACTATGTTTAACCTTTCTATACATAAGATCATATACATCTCATTTCTATGCAATCATAGGTACTTATCATTACTAATAGATTACCTAGTAGTATCACTATTACTAGTATTTATTACTATTACATAGGTACTGTAAAAAGGGTATTAGCCTAATAATTGAACAATGGTAATAGAAGTGTAAGTAATGAGTATAGTAATAGCCACCATATCCTAGATTGTATTATTATAAGCCTATGACATTCATAATAGTAAGGGTAAACATAGGTGTAATTATCACAATGCTACTAATTATGGAGATAGCCATACCCTAACCAATAAGGATGATCAACTTAGTATGAACTATTCCCATAATAAAGAGTGGAACAAAAATCTTAGATATGATCTGTGTGATATGTGGTATAAGCATATCTGTATTCAGTTAAGAAGTGCCTTGTGATAGTGTCTTTATCTTTATAGAAAGTATAAGTGGTCATAATCTATGTGTATATTATATGCAAATAGTGATAACAAGTAGTGAGTACTCATTAGCTTTATGTGTTGAAGATGCGTATCTACCATAATGAGTGAACCTAATCTGCATGATATAAGGTATTATGTAATAAATAAGGAGTGTAAGTGATAGAATAACCTCTACCTAATTAAGCTATGATATAGGTTATAGTAATCATAGCACCATGTAGTGTTTATACATTGAACCATCGTATTTCACATAATATATGATAGTGCTAGTTTACCGTGATAAGTAAGCTCAATAGATTAGGGAAAGAAGCAGGTTAGTTTCCTAAGATATACCAGTAATTACTAGTTGTATTAGTATTACACATGTACTGCTCTAATTTCTAAGAAGTAAGGAGCAATGGGTTTCATAAGTAACAAAAAGATCACAGCTTCTCTACTTATATTGAGTACAAGTTGTAGTAGTAAGCTTAATCACGTAATCAATGGAAAGTTATTATTTGTGTAATAAGTACATGTTTTGAGATAAGTCAACACCTATTCAATGATGTAACTATAGTAGCAGAACTAAGCATGTTGCAAGCTAGAGATCAACCAGTGTGATTCAATATGTGATATGATCCTCAAACTAAATAGTATACTTCATTATGGTAAGCCTTTTTCATCTTAACCTACCATATTGATATCCATATATTATGAGTTAGAACCCTAATATGAACCTTATAGATTTATCAGATCTTTGACTCGTATTAGAACAAAGGTAATAAATCTCCATATTTGCATAATCAATCACTACTTGAAGCTTATAGATTAAGCTAACCTGTATACAATTACATATCGAGCGTATAAGAGTACAAGCATCATCAATCTCATACAATCATGATGCAAGTAATGGAATTACAATAATCATGTTTCCATAACATAGAGCTTACTAATCTATACTAGCTTATGAGTACCATGTTAGTATGGATAAGAAGTGTTTCTCTATCAACCTTATATCGTAGTAAGTATGTCGTTTGATTCTCTTCCCATACTGAAGGTCACACATAAACCTCATCCTTCTACTTAGGGTTTCTCTTATTGGTACAAGTAATTAGAGCTTAATGGGTACAATTCTAGTAAGATAATCTCTAATTAGGATGAATACCATCATATAACTACCACCATTCATGCCAATTAACCCTGTTGGAGCAGATGCGTCAACTGAATGAGCATATGGTACATATGGGAATGGAAGGGTGAACAAAGCATCCAATAACAAGGAATAGCATGAGATCTATACAATGAGTCTGAACTCTTTCTTATTCCAATTATATACTATAATGTATAGTTTACTACAACTCTACATATGTTATATTTTATGTGATTACTTCTCAGCATCATACGTGTTCACCATGATATGTTATACACATAGAATCATTCAAGCATAGATTACGATGATAAGGTATATGCTTCTATTCCCATTATTTACACACAAGTAGTATAGCTTAGCATAATAATTATGATCAAGGGTACTGGTTCCATTACAACACTCTCATTAAACTACTAGTAACCCTTCACTATGATCTCCATTGATTAGAGTGACTAGTATTCCCATTACATGCTTCTACATGAACACAGCCTATTTTGAGCTTACTATGATATCAAACAAGAAAGAGATCTGTATGAATTATCTTAGATTGCTTTGATCCCACTTATATTGGTTATGATCTGTAATCAATATGACACAACTTTCACCATACACATTCTATACCATTATTATCCCCTATATATCACATACATACTATGAGTAAGGATTACATTTGATATAAGCTATACCCAATATGTGTGTTATATCTGTGAGATTAACCATATCTACTATCTTCACCTAATAGAGATGATGGAATAGGACCAATTAAGTAAGCATAGTATTGCCATTATATAAGCTACAGTATAGTATTCATTACAGTCACTACCTAATAAAAGCCAAAACATTGCCCACTAAAGCTTGTATACATGTCAAAGCAATGGTGTAATTACTATTTAGATTCAAGCTCATATCCATATTATATAACATCTTGTATCGATATTGTTAGAATACCCATAAGCTCTTGTTAAGTATAAACACTTTATACACTCATGAAACTCTTCTACATGTACTGATTAGAGTAAGAAAACTTATATGAATCTTATATGGGTAATAGACCTATAATCATTAAGTTGTAAGCATGATGAAGCTCCTATCTATTACCATTACTTTTCATTGATTGCTTATACTTGTTACATCTGGTATAGTGTAAGTTGCACTGAATAAGGTGAGATTAGTAGTAATCTCATTCCATCTTAAAGCTTATATAGGTAAGCTATTACACTCAAAGCTATTCACCAAGTTGATATGGTGTTAGTAGTGGGCAATGAATTTGTAAGCTTAGCTTGCTCATTTCTTGTACATAACCTGAGTATTGTCATGGGCTTTATGCTATCTATGAATGCCATGATTATTGAATATGACAATGCTTACCTCTGTACTATTTATAACTATGGGATATGATATCATACTAGTACTAAGACCTTGGATTTACGAGCTTCCTTGTTATTAACATCATGAAAGTTGTTTTCCAGGGAATCATATCGGTATAAATGCCATTACTTACATGGTATAAGGTATAGTAACATGGTATTTTAATCAAAGCTATTACGTAAAGTGACATGGTGTTACTCTTGTTTCGATAATGAATACAGGTATAGTAGCAAGGAGAGCAAACACGTGTATTAGATATACTATAAGGTGTATGAAAAAGGTAGTGATATAAAGCTTTGTATTCATGGGAACGCCTCACTTTATGCTTAACTACTATTGTGTAATGTATAGACCTTATCCTTATAGTTCATAGCATTGATCTAACTAAGATGAAGAGTTGTGGTTACATTGATTACGTGATTACAATAGGTGTAATAGAGCACTAATACTGTAACACATAGACTGCTATGGATTAGCTTATATGTAACCAATATGAATAGAGTATCATAGTGTGTATATTGAATAATAGTAGATGCGATTGATACTTAACTAGGTGTAATAAAGTGAAATAGAAGCATCAATTTGATTGAGTAGGTAGTTCCATGGAGTTAAGCTAATCTCAAGCTTCCATTCATTATAGATTACCTCTTTGTTATAGATTAGGGATAATACATAGATCATACATTACAGTAATAATTCCCATTACTTTTTATAAACTAGTAATCTAAGAAGCTTATTCAGTACCACCATAACTATTAGTGCCCTCGTTTACTTGTGATGGCTCCTGTTACTCATTAGGATATGTAAGGTGTTATGATCTCTATATATTATGGAGCTTGTTATAATATCATTTTATTATTCCATTCCAAGTATACACTTCTCATTTATCCTTATTCATGGGTTCTTATTGATTAGCACCTACTCATGGGTTAACCTAAATTTGCTACCCGTACCTAAAGTTATTCAACTAATGAAATCCTAAATCTGGTAGTAGCGGTTGGTAGAGTGAGGCAGGTTAGGATGGGTGAGTGGGTGGTCCTTGCTTTCCTAACATCAAGCAAGCCCCTACCGGTCCCTTGCCCGATGCATACAAGTGGGTAAACCTTCAATTTACTTAATTGGGTGGGGGGGGCTTAGCGAGCTACTTCTAGGGCAGATGTCAACTCGACTGAACTGGATTGGGGGAGAGGTCAAGCAGCTACTCAGTGAGAAAGTGAGGAAACTACTACTTCCTTTGAGTGAGTGAGAGAGGGAGAGAGGTAGAAGTTGATCATTTACCCCTACTCATTCAGCCTCTTGTAGAAGCTTATAGAGGGAATAGAAAGGTTTATTTCATAACCCACTATCTAAGAGAAGTTTTATTCATCTTCCCAATAGTGCATAAGGAAGGCTAATGAAAGGAGAACCACTTACTAGAGCAATGGCAAAGGTGAGAGCAGAAAGAGAAGCAGGGGTAGCTAGAGCAGAACCAAAGCAAGCAATAGTGGACTAGGTTGAACTGGCAGTAGTAGAGCTAGCGGCAGAGTGAGTAGAAAACAACGCAAAGGCCAAGGTACCAGAGACCAGAGCAGTAGCTAGAGAAGTCCCAATTGCGAAGAAGTTGTAGATTCAGTTCTCTTAGTCAGTTCAATCAACGTTGGTCCAAATTTGATTTTCTTGATCCAATCACTTCTATTTCTTATGAGTTTGATACAACAGTCAATTGAGCGAAATATGCTTCTATTTATTATGTTGCCTAGGAAGGGGTAGCACCGAAGTGAGCAACATCACCAGAGACAAAGACAATAGAGAAAGCTAGGACAGTAAGAGTAATGGTAGGATAGGTTAATCATATATAGGGAATGAGTAAGATTAGTCATATGTGATGAAGCATAATCTACATGGTAATAGGAAAAGGATTGAACACTTCAGCATTGTATTAATTTGATATGCAAAGATACAAATCAGATCTTGAAATCATGTATATTAATATATTCTCGACATGTTGTACTTTATAAGAAGTTTATAAAATTATAAGACATTACACCTCCAAACAATTTTGCAAATTTGAAAGTTAGCCTTGCAATGCAAGTCCCTGTGTTGATGTAATAGCAATATCCCATAATCTAGTACCAACCTTTTCTATGGTTTCAGTGTTACACACTATGGTGGCATCGTTGGCTCATTGTTATTCCCTACACAATGTCTGTAATAAGCAATCTAGTAGATATATTGGATATATTGTGTTGACTGAATTTTTCTTAGGATCTTGTGCTTTCATTGGGACTAAATTCAAATATGCAATTTTGAATTGTATATAACGTATATCTATTTTTTGTTCATTTTTGATTGATTCCATTTGTATATAATATCTTGACTAATCAAAGTCTATGAGATAAAATTTCTACCATATCACAGCTTCGCCAAAATCAATGTTTGGAAATGTGTATTGAAAATTCAAAAACACTATGTAATAGGAAAAATGGTGAGTATTCCATACTATTTAGTTCTCTGATTACTATACTTTTAACATATAGTAATTTTTGGCAGATAAGCCTTCATCTTGTACTAGACAAGACTACTTACCTCTTGATTAACAAAGAAAAGCTATCGATCATGAAGAAGGTAATGTCTTTATTTCAACACTTGCTTTATGAAATCTGAGCATTCATCATTAACATCATACTACGTATCCTGATTGATTCTGTCTGGAATGGGCATCTAATTTTTTATAATTCTCAATTTTAATGCATTTAACGAAATGGAAAACTTATCGTTAAAAGTTTCTTCTAGGATGTAGGAAGCAGTTCTTGTAAATGCAAGATGAGGCTCAATGATTGATGAAGCAACCTTAGTGGACCATTTGCAAGCAAATCCCATGTTTCATGTAGGACTGGATGTGTTTGAGGTAATTTACTTTATACGTTTCCTTGGCACACTTTCATGTAGATGCATATTTATTGCAGTTTTGAGGTTTGGTTGGTGCAAAATATGTTGGTTTAATGACCAAGTTGATATTGTGAATGAAGCTAGAATTTATGTTAAGCATGGAAGGCAAAGCACTCTCTTATCGTATTTACTAGTTTTAGAAGATACGTACTAGAAAGTTTCAATATTTTTGGTGTTAGGAATAAACTGCTTCATTCCTTGCTTGACATGGTACATAATAAGCCATACCTGAAGCCTGATCTTACAGAGTAGAAGAATGTTGTTGTGCTGCCACACATTGCCTTAGCTTCAAAGGTTATTATGTAGGCTCTTCATATGTACAAAAGTTGGAATCATAGGGAAAAAATGGACCTATATGTCTACAATTCCAAAATTGCTTCTATGTTTTCCCCTTGAAGAAATTCGCTGAACTCTAAATAGTAGTTTTAAGAGTTTAGCATTTTTTCGTATACTTTTCTGCATTTTTCATTTATGCACATTTGTGTTTTCTTTTTAGTTCAATAATTTTAAAATGATGCTATCACAAGTTTTTCTTGCAGTTTTGTATTTCTGTCTGGTGTATTGTTTTTTCCCACAGTTTCTCATCAATTTGTGATTTGCAATAGGAGATTTTCATCTATTATAGGCTAGCATTCCAACAACTTTATGTTCTATTATCAACTTTTCAATTTTAATTTCTTCAAAGGACAACCTCATTGAAAAGCATGAACCTTCCTCTCATTTCTTCCATGATATTACCAAAAGTTAGTTGGTTTAGTGTACCTATTCATGTCTTTTTCATATTTATGCCAGACCTTGAAAAGTATGTTCAAAACCATTGGCAGAGGATAGCTGCACAAAGTTCCCTCTCCATTCCCCTCTTGCCACTGGCACTGCATTAGTACATTACTAATCAGTTTTATATGCTAGGAATGGGGATTCACGTCTCTTATCCACAAGACTCTTGGGCCATATTTCCAGTTTGTTTCGATTCCCATTTCTTGTTCAATTTTTTTTTATATCGCTAGTAACATAGGCAACTCCAGTGTTTCTCTGTGAGGTAGTGGGAATGACCTACACCTTAATATGACCATAACCTTCCATTTTACCCAAATAGATGGCATGAAAGTCCAGATTCTAAACATAAAGTATACTACGGTCTGATGCGAACATACTACATATGCAGTCTATATTTGTCGCCTAAGACAACCATCAGAGAACGTGGTCATATTAATTGTGTTCAAAATTGGTTACATCTATTTGCAGCTTTGCAAGAACAGAATGATCCTCATATGAAGGGAAAGGAGTCCATCTAGCTTTTGTCATAAGCTATATGGACTTGTTTTAGGAGATGCCATGACACTCCCATGTTGTATGGACATTGGATATTATAGATATTATTATTAAGCCGTAGGTGTGGTTTATAGGGCGGTGAGGAATTTTGATTTTTTAATAATTGAATGGATAAAATTTGATATTATATTATAGATATTATTAAGCAACAGGTGTGGTCTATAACGTTTAGTGTTTCTATAGGATGCTCTGCAAACCGTTATGAAGATATGTGATGAAGCAGTGTAGTACTCCAAAGCATCAAAAAATCTTACAGTGATGTATATAAACCAAGAGCATATACTGAAAAATAAAACAAATGTCACAACCAAAACAAAAAATATAAGCTCACTACAACCAATTTAAAGCAGGGTAGTTTTCCTTCACAAAAAAACACTAACCTACAAATATTAACCAACGTTCAATGGATGGTTCAAGAGATACTGAGATTTCTATGGCTGCATATCAACCACAATATACATGGTCTAAAAAGCGAGACCATCCACATGGCCAGGTGATTGGCTTAGGATTTTGTACCATGTCTATATCATGCTTTGGTATTGTTTATTTTTTATTTCTCTGCAGCAACTGATTTCCGAGGCACTCCCTTGTATACAAAAATCTGAACATTATTATGTTGAAAATATCATCTCCAAAATGGACATGCATTGTGAGGGGGAACACTGCACTTACCATGTTTATATCATGCTTTGGCATTGTTTATTTTTGTTTTCTCTGCAGCAACTACTTTTCGAGGCACTCCCTTGTTTACAAACTCTTGAACATTATTATGCTAAAAATGGCATCTCCAAAATGACATGCATTGTGAGGGGGAACACTACACTTTCTTTCTAATTTGGTCCTTAAACGAAACTTTATTGTCAGCGCTGCCAGCTATGTTTGTTCACTCTTCATTCTTGTTTGGTCATGTTTCATATATGGGTTTATGGCAATAGCTTTGAATATTTTCTTGTGTCAATTGCTATACCTGATTAGAATGCACTTGATAGCTGGGCTACCACTAATGAGGTAATAGGGAATTTTGAAACTTTGTGTGAAAATCACAAGGCAAAGCAATACATCCTACAGGATCTCAATGCGACTAGGAAAAACCACAAGGTAACAAATTCTGAATCATCCGTCATGATGTCGCTTCATGTTTTTAATTTCCCTTTCCAATACATCTTTGGGAACTTTCTTTCAGTTTTGATTCATTTTTCTTAGTTATCTGTTAATTTCATGATTGTTGGAATTTTTTATGTTGAATCTAGCTCAAGGGTTTCGAGATGCTAAAAGGTATCCACCTTGAACCTAAGCCATTTGATGTGGAAAGGGACCTGATCACTCCAACATTTAAATTGAAGTGACCTCAGTTACTGAAGTACTACAAGGTAAGATTGTTGAAATATTTACTGTACTTGTTGTTGGTTCTCTATGGTGCTTTCAACCTCACCTTTTATAGATATTGTTTCCCCGAAATTCTATGCAATACAGCCATTGCGACTGGAAATATATCTATATTGTTTTCTGGCGATGTTTATGTTTATCATACTACACAAATATGGACACAATCCTTATAAACTTGATCTCCTTTCCTTGATCTAGGACATCATTGATGACACTTGGTGTTGTTTTTTCATTATCATGATATATATTTGCATTTAGTAGCAACATATATGACATTTTTAGCACATGTTCTTGATCATCAGTACTCTTCACCATCATAAACAATGGCTGGTGTGGAACCCCCAAGACATAGAGGGCCCCAAATAATTGTGGAGCTAGGATGGAGCCATGAATCTATCCAGGTTAAAATTCAAAGGAAAAACATATTCGAGGTCTATTAACTTTTAAGTAGGGAGAACTAATTGCAAAGGTGCAAGAGAATATATCCACTCCATTTCATTTCTTTTGCTTTGATAGCGACTCAATCGTAGATTGTGGATTCACAAGTCATAATTCTGTTCATTTTATGTTTGGAAATCAAGACATTTTGTTATAGAACTTTATATGGGTACATATACACAATAATAGACAAATACATTTGTGGAGAAGAAGATGAAGAAAAAGAAGACTTAACATGGAATGAAATCCCAACACAGGGATATGCCACTGTAGAAAGATAGTCTGTATACATGAACATTTAACTGTATACTAATAGAAGATTTTGAAATTTTTTGCTAGAGATATAATATGCCTCTCTTTGTACTTTTTGGGGCAATTGCTAGTTTTAGTAAGTTAAAAATATGGTCTGCATGATTATAGATTTTATAAAGATTATAGATCATGTGTCGGATTTTTTTTTAATCAATAACTATAAATGTAGTTTTCAGGATTGTCATAACTCTTCACGTAATACTTTAAAATGTGCTAAATAAATGGAAGAGTGCTTGCCTTAGAAGCATGAGGTTGGTGGTTCGATTCCACTGTGCGCTAACATGAATTAATCAATGATTTTGTAGTTTATTTTTAATTAAATGTTTTTTATATCGACTTATTTCAATGGTGATATATTTTTCGATTCATTGTTTTATATTGTCTCTAGACAGACACAAGTGATCTTTAAATAAAAAAATTATTGTATTTAGAGAGACAATAGATAGTATTAAAGACATATTGTCTCTAATCCAAGTGTTGTCTCTAGAGAGACAAAAATGAAATTGTCTCAAGAGAGACAAAAATGAAATTGTCTCTTAAGAGACAATAATGCTTGTGTTATATATTGCCTTTATAGAGACAATTTTTTAAAACAAAATTTTTTAAGACAATAATCTTTAAGACAATAATTTTGAAGAAAATAATCTTTAAGACAATAATTTTGACACACCCGCTTAAAGACAATATTTAAGAGAATAAACAAGTTTTTTTTTTTTTTTTTTGTCTCATCTTAAGACAATTTACCCAAAAATTGTCTCAAATATTGTTTTTAAACCCCCTTTATGTAGTAGTGATAGATGATCAACGTAAAACCCAATGCATAAAACCTACTGGGGGCAGGGATAACAATAATAAAAACAACCCTTTTGTACATTTGATGTTAATTAAAGACCACACAAAGACAATGTTTTAAAATATTTGACATTACTGATTATTGGAAGAGATTTTCCTAATTTCTTTATTAAAATCTTGTTGAAAAGAAAAATAATTAAATTAAATTAAATTACATGAAAATAATTAAATTAAATTAAATTACATTGACCATGGAAAATACGAACTAAAGTATGTCCCAAAATTATGATAATCACATAATTTTTCCCTAAAAAAATTAAATGTAAAATAATCTTTTAGTTATCAATATGCCTTGTATTAAAAGCAATTCCTATTATTTTTAAATATAAATAATTTTTATTAGAGCTTCTGATATTGAGAATGAGATGCAGATGTAAAATAATCTTTTAGTTCTTTGTATGCGTTATATTAAAATTCGGTTCGATTATTTTTAAATATATATAATTTTTATTATGACTTTTGGTATTGAGAATTAGATGCAAGTATTAATTTAAGATATTATTTAATTTAGAATATTCTTTAAAATCCATTAAGAGGCCAAGAAGAAAATATTGATTAAAAATTAATTTTGAATGGAAAGTTTTCCAAGACTATATAAATAAAATAATCTACTTGATTATTGTCAACCAACTAATTATTCAAATTTTATTTAAAAAGAAAAGTGAATTACAACCAACCAACCAACAATAAAATAGATTACAACCAACCAACAAATTATTTCAAATGATCATATCAACGATAATACTACAAGTGATATAACTGTATATAAAATTTTGAACTTATATTAATAATTTTGAACTTATATTAGCAGTAGTCTATAACGCGACTTTTTGAAAGCCTTTCCGGCGGATTTTTCTGGTCAAAATCCGGCAGCAATTCATTAGAATCCCAAGTTTGATAGCTAGTTTCTGCACAATCAATGGCTCCTAGGGGTTTTCCAGGGCGCTGAATCCAAATATGCAGTTAAAAAACCATTTTAACTGCTAAAAATCAAGATTTAACCTCATTTCTTCCGCCGGATTCCGTCACCGTAATCTCCAAAAAGTCACATTATAGAAAACTCCCTTATATTAATGTTCGATAATAGAAAATGTTTTCTTGCTGGCCCATTCTACAACAATAAAACACAAGAAGACTCGCGAGCAGTCCTTACGTCTAATCTGATGTGCCTTATTTTAGTTTAAAAAATCTACGCCTCAAGTCGTTGATCCATTGAGTAGATTGGCAGAGGTAACATGGAAATTAGTGATGGCCCATTTTATGCAATTCATATTTATGAATGCCTATTCTATGCAATTCGTACACTTCGTTACGTGAATCAAGGAAAATTTTATTTAGAAATTTACTTGTATCATAAATATCATATCATCAAAATTAAGTTTTACTACGCATTACTCATAACATGTTTATATTTATAGCCAATACCATTAAAGATAAATGCTAATAAAACAAATTGCAAAAAATACAAATTTAACTGATAAAGCTTCCCTTTATTAATATGAAAATTATTTAACATATTTCACCTAAGTGGTTAGCTTAAAACCCAATACAAATACGTATTGGCGACAAGCATAATAACAATTGTTGTATATTTATATTTTTAATGATTCATTATAGTAACTTGTGTAAGAGCAATTTTCACTTATAACAAACTACGAATACAAATTGTTAGGACAAAAATATTTAATAGTGTGACTGTAAAGATCATGAACTTCCAAAAATAATATCAATATAGCTGCATGATAATGAATGGAATTTGAACCAAGTGGAGCCCAGAAGATAGACAAATGATGCATGAATGGGCCAGTGGAATTCTATATTTGTGTTGTTTCTTATATCTTCAGTGCAAACCCAAAAATTCAAAAAACATAAGCAACTGCAAGTTTGGCGGTTGATAGAAGCCCACCTCCACAATATGGAGTTGCAGATGAACAACCAACTGTTAAAAAAAGCTAATTATTCTTGTATGTGTAGTTAGCGAGAGAGAGTTATTTAAGTGAGTGATTAAGTATTGAGTGTTTGTGTATTAAGTCAAGTCAAGTGATAAAAAAAAATTAGTGTGTTGTTTCATGTGGTTGTATGTCAAGATGTTTAGGCAAGTAATTAATTAGAAAAAAATAAATACTTTTCACTGGGTTTATTGTACATCATCTTTTGTATGATCAATAAAAATGCAGTAACTCATGAATTCATGCTTTGTCTCTTCTTACTTTCCAACAAATTAATATCTGAGCTAAAAAAAATAAAAAGTAACAGCGACCACAGCCCGAGCTTGCAGAGCTGTAATGTGTGAGTGATTAACCACAGTCGAAAGGATAATGCCGAGAATAAAAAAATTATGTTACCGAACGATACATTGTAGCTTGTCAACTTTTATTTTTCTTTTGACAAAGTGAAGGCCGAAAGGCCAATTACGTAAACTCGTTCATGTGGAAGTCGGCCAGTTTCGTTTGCTAATAAAAGAGAACCCCAGCTTTGGTCGCCGCTATAGCCTCTAGTAATTTGGAGTGGAATTCATAAGTTGAATAAACGTCAACCCAAGTAAAATTCAAGGCCGAAGGAAACTTTTGAAAAAAAAAAGTGAAGAGCTAACGATTAACGTGAATATTTTTATGTGAGCTTTTAAAAAAGTGTGAATGTGAACTTTTTAATTAAAGTTTTATAAAAGTGTTTTTTGTTTTCATATAAAAGGATTCTTTTTGGGATAAAAATAAATAAATTAGGGTTTTATTTAAAAGTTTAGCAAATACTATAAAAGAGAATGTTTTGGGTTTTTTAAAGAGAAATTTTTAGAGAAAGATGGGTTTCTCAAATTTCCAGCCCCAATTCATACTGTTTACAAGTAAATATTATGTTGTGTGGGTCATTAAGATGGACACAACGTTGCAAGCACATGATGTTTGGGATTATGTCCAATTTGGGTTTTCAGGACCTAAAAATACAACAAAAGAACAAGCTCTTAGTAATACAGAGAGGAAACAATGGAAGAAAGGCAAGAAGAAGAATGCACAAGCATTGTAGCTTATCCAACAGGGAGTGGACCAAGCAGTGTTATAGAAGATTGTGATCATGTCTTCACTAAAAGTAGCATGGGATACTTTGGTGACAAACTATACAGGTATGGACAAGGTTAGTATTGTTAAGTTGCATAATACTAGGAGATATTTTGTAAGTCTAGAGATGAAGGAGACACGGGACAATGATTCTTTCATGAATCGGGTCATACTATAGTAAATCAGTTAAAGATTTATGGTAAAAACATTACAAATCAAACAACATTTGAGAAGGTCCTCAAATCTTTGTCTACCAAATTTGATTTTGTGGTAGTAGTCATAGAAGAAGCTAAGGATTTGGCATCATTGGCAGTGGATTAACTGATGGGATCACTTTTATAGCATGAGGCAAGGATAGACAGAAATAAGGATTTGACTTTAGAGACCGCTTTAAAAAGTCAGTTTTCTATTTCAAGAAACAAAGGTCAACGTAGAAGTACAACGAGAGGCACAGGACAAAGCGGAAGATATGGTGGTCAGAGAGATGGCCAAGAAGAGCATGAGCATGAAAATGGAAGCAACTACAGAAGCTTCAACAATAAGCAAAGAGTTGACAAATCAAAGATGAGATGTTATTATTGCAATAAATTTATTCATTATGCTCGTGATTGCAGAAAGAAGATAGTTGATCAAGGAAACCAGAGAGCTAATGTCACTATAGAGAGTTCAAACTCCATGTTCTTAGCTTGCCATACCATGCATGAAATATATGCTAGTGTGTGGCTGTTACACAGTGGTTGCAGTAACCACATGACTGGCAACAAGGATTTGGTTGCAGATTTTGATCGATCTGTGAAAATAGAGGTAAAACTACGGACTAACAAGACTGTGGAAGTAGATGGAAAATGAGTGGTTAACGTTCTGACCAAGAAGGTGGAGACAAAGACAATCTCAGAGGTATATTATGTTCCTAGTCTCAAAAATAATTTGATAAGTGTTGGTAAATTGACACAGAAAGGATACAAAGTTATCTTTCAAGGTCAAGAATGTGTTATATATGACAAGCCCCCAAGCTAGCAGCTAATAGCAAAGGTGTAGATAACGAGGAACAAATTCTTTTCTCTAATTATGAATTACAGTGGCGAGGTGAGTTATTTTACAATTGCATGTTCTGATGATTATTGGTTATGTCATTTTTTATTTTGACAATTGCACTTCTCTAGTTTAAGATTGTTGGAGTAGAAACATATGGTCAGAAGATTACCACCCATTAGAAAACCTACTAGTAATTGTGAGTGTTACATATTGGGAAAGAAACACCGTGAAAATTTTCCAAATGGAGTTGCATATAGAGCAAAGCAACATCTTGAGCCAGTATATACAGAGTTGTCTGGACCTATGAGAACACATTCGATTGGTGGAAGTTTTTACTTCCTCAATTTCATTGATGACTATAGTAGAAAGGCTTCGGTTTACTTCTTGAAGAAGTCTAAAGCTTTTGCAAAGTTCAAAGAATTCAAAGCCTCAGAAGAGAACCAAATTGATCGATAAATCGAGGTATTGAGGTCAGATCATGTTGGAGAATATGATTGAAAAGAATTCCATGATTACTGCAAACAACATGGAATCAAGAAACAGTTTACAACCAGGTACACATGCAGCAAAATGGTGTAGTAGATAGAAAGAACAGAAAAATTATGAATGAACATCGTAAGAAGCATGTTGAAAGGCATAAACTTGTCTAATGAGTATTGGGCAGAAGAAGTTGCATGTGTTATTTATGGGATCAATAGTTCTCCTGCAAAGAGTGCAAAGAGTGCAATGAACAGAGTACCAAAACAAGCATGGTCATTTATGTCTTGCAACGTATCTCATTTCAAAGTATTTGGATGTGTAGCTTATGCACACGCGCCTAAGGAGCGAAAAAGAAAATAGGATGATAAAAGTGAAAAATGCATATTCACTAGTTATAGTGAGCAATCAAAAGCTTACAAATTGTATAACCCTGTCACAAAGAAGACCATAATTAGAAAAGTTGTTATGTTCAAAGAAAAGAGTCATGGAATGGAACTGTAGACAAAATAGTTGATGCACAAGTGCCACTGATGGAAGAATATGATGTAGAGGAAAAAGAGCAGTAAGAATCACAGGCGAAGACACCAAACAGAGACACACCAATAAGGAGTCCAAGATTTTCAAAGTAGCATGGATCCTCAAGTAGGCCAACACATCAAGATTCTTCCAGTAATCAATCAAGTGATGAATCAACCAATGGTAAGAGAATGATGAGAAGTTTGAAATATATTTAGGATGATTTTGATGTTAGTTTAAATTTTGCATTGTTGTCATTTCAGTCTTCTTCGTTTGAAGAAGCAACTAGAGATGAAAATTGGGTGCAGTCCATGGATGAAGAAATTAAAGCTTTGAAAATAATGATACATGGGATTTGGTTGATTTTCCAAAGGACAAAAATCTCATCGGTGTGATGTGGGTGTGCAAGACAAAGTTGAATGAGAAAGGTGAAATTGACAAATTTAAAGCACGAATTGTAGCAAAAGAATTTTCGCAGCAACTGAGAATAGACTTTGGAGAAATGTTTGCTCTAGTAGCCAGATTGGATATTGTAAGAGTAGTTCTAGTTATAGTAGCTGAGAACAAGCGGAAACTATATCAGATGGATGTGAAATCAGCCTTCTTGAATGGAATTCTAGAACAAGAAATTTTTGTGCAGTAGTCCCCAGGATATGAAGTTTAAAGTAATGAAGAGAAAGTTTACAAGTTGAATAAATTGCTCTATGGGCTGAAGAAAGCGCCTAGAGCTTGGTATAGCAAAATTGACAGTTACATGAAATGGATTTTGCAAAAGAAACATTGAGCCTAACTTATACACAAAGGTAAATGAACATAGACATATATTGATTGTTTTCTTACATGTTGATGACATGATTTTTACAGCTGATTTTGTAGATGAATTTAAAGCAACTTTGATCAAAGAATTTGAGATGAGAGATCCCGGTCTCATGAAATATTTTCTTGGCATAGAATTTGAGCAATCTAAAAAATGAATTTTTATTTGTCAAAATAAATATGTCAAAGATTTATTCGAAAGATTCAGGATGGAAAATTGCAAACCTATCCCTACACCAATGACAATAGGTACAAATTTAAGAAAGGATCATGAAAGATCAGATACCAATCCAACTCTATTCAAAAGATTGGTTGGTAGCCTCATGTATCTCACAACGACAAGATTGGATATCATGCAAAGAGTGAGTTTGATTTCCAAATTTATGGAGACTCCAAAAGGCACACATTAGAGTGTGGGAAAAGGAATTTTGAGATACATAGCAGGAACTAGAGATTGTGACATAATCTATGGAAGCACAGAAAAGAAGGATTTGATTGGATACATAGATAGTGATTTTGTAGGTAGTTTGGATGATAGAAAACTAACTGATTTTATCGTGTATGATCTGGAAATGAATATTTTAAGGTTATCATTTTTAGACACTTTCATTTAAAAGATAAAGTTTATGTAGTTCAACATTCTGATTACTAGGACTTCAGAATGTCAGGAACCAATAAGAATATTTTATAGAATTGTCGAACGAGTGTAATATAATTTTCGAATATTTGGTGTGAACAAATTGTGCTGATTTTTCTTACACATCAATGAGAAAATAAAGGAAATGCCAAAGTCTGTAGCATCATTGCAACGTAAATTTTAAATATGTGAAATGAATGAAGTATGCGTTTTTCTTTAATGTTTTCATGTGATCCAATTTTTCAACCATTATATAGTAATGTTGGGATGATATTTCTTTTTATGCTAACTGGTTTATATATATAGTTTATGTATATTTATCTGTTCAGCGCCGCTTGATAGAATTCTCGTTTTGAGTCCTGGCGATATCTTTATAAACAAATTTGAGCTGATAACAGATCATGCAATGATATAATATACAACGTAATACTTGACAGACAGGTTGTATATGTGAGGTGAGGCTCATTGTAGAACGTGAAATAGTCACAAGTATGGTGCGTTCGGTTAAAAATAGAACGCCGCAAAACGCGTGTCCAACAGAATCATTCATGAGAGAGAACATTGTTCACAAAAGAAGTGTGACCAAGAATTAACTATAAATAAACAGTACACGCGTGATCAATTAACAATACAAATTCACAAATAAATTTGTCATTTCAGTGTTACCCAACATTAATAGTAAATAGGACACAAAGGCATATATATGGCAGTCTCTGGAGATAGAATACAGTGAGTTAACTTATTTATCGGTTTCGTTTTCATATTCCCGTGAGGCTTATGCAAATGTGTAGTTGATTCGATTATTGTGGAACTGTTTCAGAGGCAAATGAAACACGCTAATGGATTAATACCGATTAAGGTTGAATTGGTGGTACTGATCACTCTTTTGATACAAGTGATTAAGGTTGAATTGGCGATAATGATCACTCTTCTGATACAAGTAATTATTTTATGGACCTGCAATTCTAGTTTCTCAACTGATGGAAACGCCTATAGAACTCAATTCTCTTACCATTTGAGGCCGATTTTCAAGAAATGGTAAGAAACTTGCACTTGAGGAATATCATTAAAAGAAAACTTTTTATCACTTTTAATTTGAGTTTTTAACCTAAAGGATTTAGGTATATTTTTAGGTTTGTTGATGGTATTTTTTGGGAATTACAAGCTTAAAGGGTAAACTGCCAGTAATCTAATTACTCTAAGAATTGTGAATGTACGGAATTAAATTCAATTTAAATAACAAAAATTAAGTTTACTAAAACAAAATCAACAAAGTCTAACAAAATCTCCAGACCTTAGCATATTTAGACAATACCCTTTATTAATACTTAAATCTTAGTTCATTGAGCGCTCTTGTTTTTATATGTAGAGTAATTCCACAACACCCGTGTTTTTATATGTAGAGTAATTCCACAACACCCGTGTGAGATGTGAGACGTTTGTACATTGTATCCCTCATTTTTTTCAATTTTATTTATATATTTATTTTAATTTTAATATTATTTTATTTTTTAATGAGTATATGTGCATTGTTTTAGTTAGAGTCAGAATTTCTTAAAAGTAGAATTTAAAATTGAATTTATGAGTTATAGTTATTATTTTTATTATAGGTCTATTTTATTTTAAAATATAATTTTTAGAATTTTAATTTAATTATTAATAATTAGTAGGTGAAAAATAATTTTGGTTATAATTTTGCAGAAAAAGCTATTCTCATTACGAATTGACCAGGGCTTTGGGTTTGTAGTTAAGACATAAGAAACGACACAATTATAGAATTCTGCTGGCCTGTGGGTAGTTCGTCTATCTGGATTTTTACTGGTTAGGATTAGTTCATTAAGGTCTAGTTAAATTGATAATGTTTATTTTTTGAATTTTTACTGGTTAGGATTCGTTCATTATGGTCTAGTTAAATTGATAATGTTTATTTTTTGAAGTTATGATTTTTACATTTCTTTATCAAATATTTTTGTGAAAAAAGCTAAATTTTATTAATACCCAAGGAATTGAACCGAAACACCATAAGATTATGAACAACGTGAAAAAAGAAAAAATCACAAAAAAAAAATACACATCAATTCAAAATCTCTATACATTATCTAAATAAGAAAAACGAATAGATCATCTAGAAAGAGAAAATCACTCGAAAAAAATTTCATATCAATTAAAATCTGTATACATCATCTAAATATTTATGGAGCCATAAAAAGCAAAGCATTTATGGAGCCATAAAAAGCAAAGCAGCGTTAAATTTTTATCCCGCTTGGAATATGGGATTTACATGGCCAAACATATGTGCTCTAGTCGACATCTTATTTGGTTATACTGATAACTTTGATGAGTCCTTAAAAATATAAATATACAACAGTTTGTAAGTTTGCAGTTTGTTATAAGTGAAAATACCTACACAAATTACCGTAATTAATCATAAAACATATGAATATACAACTACTATTATTTATATTTGCAACCTGATATACTTGAAAATACTATAATTAAATCAATTAATTTATACCACGTAAAAACGCATGAACATACCGCACATATTGTTTAAAGATTAAAAAGACTTTCGTATCAAATCTGAATTAAAGTAACCTGAATATTATTCATGAAGCTCTCATATTTAATCTCTAGATGTTTTGGTCGACAATAAATTGTTTTAATGACAAAACTTAAACATATTTATAATTGAGTACATTTTATTGGGCACTGTATTATTTTCTATAGATGTTGTTGTCCACAATAGATTATTTTCCTGACAAAATTTAAACATATTTATAATTTATAATTGAGTACATTTTGCACTGAATTATTTTATGCGGAACGTGCAGCCCAATATGTTGAAGATTCATATGTTATTCTTGATTACTCGAACGCATCTATACTTATGGGTTGGGCACTTGAGGCACAACAAAGTAATAAATAAGAGAACAGCATAGCGACAGCGGAGCCATTCAAGTAGTCTTCATGGTACGCACACATGTAAATTTCACCCAAAGATCAGAATGCAACATAGCCAGAACTAGTGCGGTCATTGAATGCACCACTAGGGCTCTCATTGAATGCGCCACAAGCATTGTCTGTCCGTGTCGGTTAGATATAATTTCCTCATATATAAGTTTGGAGTGGTTTATAATATTATTTTTTGGAGATTTTGGTGACTGAATCTAGTGGAAGAAATTAAGGTTAAATCTTGATTTGTTGCAGTTAAAATGGTTTTTTAACTGTATATTTGGATTCAGTGCAGAAAACTTGTGATTCCAATAAATTGCTGCCAGTTTTTGACAGGAAAAAACCACCGAAAAAATTTTATTTTAAGAAATCACAGACCACTCCTACAAGTTTCACCCATTTGGAACGGGTGGGAATTCCATCATGGACAAAGAATAGAGGATTTGGTGGATGTGAGCAATCTGAGTGACTTGGAGCGTCAACGACTCGTAGAAAGGGCATTTAACACGGACGAAGTCCACAACACTATTCTTCTAGCGTAGCTGAACGAATACTCTTTTTGTTTTGAACTTTGTTCTTGATGATTATATCCATGGGAATGGAATTGAATTGTAAGTCTATTTGTTATGAGTTAAATTATATTTTTAAATTTTTAAACTTAAATTTCACTTTTAAATTTTAAAGATGGAAAACTAAATTTATTGGTAAAAACTGGTTAATTTTAAGTCCATTTGTTATGAGTTAATTTATATTTTTAAACTTTAAAAATGGAAAAATAAATTTATTAGTAAAAACTGGATTGGAAAATCACAAACTAAATTTATGGGCAGATATTCAGAAATTCGCGTGGGATCACCTTGTTGCACACGGTTTTTGAGAGCGGTATGAATTTCTAGAATGGTTGGAGCCAAGTGAAAACTTGAGCCATATTTTTATGTTACGAGGTTCTGAAAATATCATATCTTTTTAAACCTAAATATTTCAACACGGAAACGCGCTTTAAAAGATTTATACGTTTATTCATACCTTTAACGATTTAATCTTTTCTGTTATGTATGTGATGGGTTTGTGGTATGTATGTGATGGGGTTGTAATACGGTACAAACTTTCTCGCCAGATTCATTTTAATTTTGGATTTTAGATTTAAAATTCACTTATTAAATTTAACAGCAAGGTTTGAGTTCAAGTTAATAAAGTTAAATTTTATTATATTATTTGAAGGAATTAACTTGAGTGTACAGAATAGAAATTCTTTCTCTCAATTATATTATAGGGTTGAGTCTTTCTGCAAACCGTTTTGAAGATATGTGATGAAGCAGTGTAGTACTCCAAAGCATCAACAAATCTTACAGTGATGTATATAAACCAAGAGCATATAATGAAAAATAAAACAAATGTCACAACCAAAACAAAAAATATAAGTTCACTACAACCAATATAAAGCAGGGTAGTTGTCATTCACAGAAAAACACTAACCTACAAATATTAACCAACGTTCAATGGATGGTTCAAGAGATACTGAGATTTCTATGGCTACATATGAACCACAATATACACAATATACATGGTCTAAAAAGTGAGACCATCCACATGGACAGGTGATTGGCTTAAGATTTTGTACCATGTTTATATCATGCTTTGGTATTGTTTATTTTTGTTTTCTCTGCGGCAACTGATTTCCGAGGCACTCCCTTGTATACAAACTCCTAAACATTATTAGGCTTAAAATATCATCTCCAAAATGGACATTCATTGTGAGGGGAAACACTGCACTTACCATGTTTATATCATGCTTTGGCATTGTTTATCTTTGTTTTCTCTACAGCAACTACTTTTCGAGGCACTCCCTTGTTTACAAACTCTTGAACATTATTATGCTGAAAATGGCATCTCCAAAATGGACATGCATTGTGAAGGGGAACACTACACTTTCTTTCTAATTTGGTCCTTAAACGAAACTTTATTTTCAGAACTGCCAGCTATGTTTGTTCACTCTTCATTCTTGTTTGGTCATGTTTCACATATGGGTTTATGGCAATAGCTTTGAATATTTTCTTGTGGCAATTGTTATACCTGATTAGAAGGCACTTGAAAGTTGGGCTACCACTAATGAGGTAATAGGCAATACATCCTACAGGATCTCAATGCTACTAGGAAAAATCACAAGGTAACACATTCTGAATCATCCATCATGATGTCGCTTCATGTTTTTAATTTCCCTTTCCAATACATCTTTGGGAACTTTCAGTTTTGATTCATTTTTCTTAGTTATTTGTTAATTTCATGATTGTTGGAATTTTTTATGTTGAATCTAGCTCAAGGGTTTCTAGATGCTAAAAGGTATTCACCTTGAACCTAAGCCATTTGATGTGGAAAGGGACTTGATCACTCCAACATTTAAATTGAAGTGACCTCAGTTACTGAAGTACTACAAGGTAAGATTGTTGAAATATTTACTGTACTTGTTGTTGGTTCTTTATGGTGCTTTCAACCTCACCTTTTATAGATATTGTTTCCTTGAAATTCTATGCAATATAGCCATTACAACTGGAAATATATCTATATTGTTTTCTGGCAATGTTTATGTTTATCATACTACAAAAATATGGACACAATCCTTATAAACTTGATCTCATTTTCTTGATGTAGGACATCATGGATGACACTGGTGTTGTTTTTCATTAGCATGATATATATTTGCATTTAGTAGCAACATAGATGACATTTTTAGCACATGTTCTCGATCATCAGTACTCTTCACTGTCATAAACAATGGCTGGTGTGGAACTCCCAAGACATAGAGGGCCCCAAATAATTGTGGAGCTAGGATGGAGCCATGAATCTATCCAGGTTAAAATTCAAAGGAAAAACATATTCGAGGTCTATTAACTTTTAAGTAGGGAGAACTGGTTGCAAAGGTGCAAGAGAATATATCCACTCCATTTCATTTCTTTTGCTTTGATAGAGACACAATCGTAGATTGTGGATTCACAAGTCATAATTCTGTTCGTTTTATGTTTGGAAATCAAGACATTTTGTTATAGAATTTTATATGGGTACATATACACAATAATAGACAAATACATTTGTGGAGAAGAAGATGAAGAAAAAGAAGACTTAACATGGAATCAAATCCCAACACAGGGATATGCCGCTGTAGAAAAATAGTCTGTATACATGAACATTTAACTGTATACTAATAGAAGATTTTGAAATTTTTTGCTAGAGATATAATATGCCTCTCTTTGTACTTTTTGGGGCAATTGCTAGTTTTAGTAAGTTAAAAATATGGTCTGCATGATTATAGTTTTTATAAAGATTATAGATCATGTGTCGGATTTTTTTTTAATTAATAACTATAAATGTAGTTTTCAGGATTGTCATAACTCTTCACGTAATACTTTAAAATGTGCTAGATAAATGGAAGAATGGCTGCCTTAGAAGCAGGAGGTTGGTGGTTCTATTCCACTTTGCGCTAACATGAATTAATCAATGATTTTGTAGTTTATTTTTAATTAAATGTTTTTTATATCGACTTATTTCAATGGTGATATATTTTTCAATTCATTGTTTTATATTGTCTCTAGAGAGACAAAAGTGATCTTTAAATAAAAAAATTATTGTATTTAGAGAGACAATAAATAGTATTAAAGACATATTGTCTCTAATCCGAGTGTTGTCTCTAGAGAGACAAAAATGGAATTGTCTCAAGAGAGAAAAAAATAAAATTCTCTTAAGAGACAATAATGCTTGTGTTATATATTGTCTTTATAAAGACAATTTTTTTAAAACAATATTTTTTAAGACAATAATTTTGAAGAAAATAATATTTAAGACAATAATTTTTGACACACCCACTTAAAGACAATATTTAAGAGAATACACAAGTTTTTTTTTTGTCTCATGTTAAGACAATTTACCCAAAAATTATCTCAAATATTTTCTTTAAACCCCCTTTATGTAGTAGTGATAGATGGTCAACATAAAACCCAATGCATAATACCTACTGGGGCATGCATAACAATAATAAAAACAAAGCTTTTGTACATTTGATGTTAATTAAAGACCACACAAAGGCAATGTTTTGAAATATTTGACATTACAAATTATTGGAAGAGATTTTCCTAATTTCTTTATTAAAATCTTGTAGAAAAAAAAAATTTAATTAAATTAAATTACATTGAAATAATTAATTAATTAAAATTACATTGACCATGGAAATGTGTGTCCCAAAATTATGATAATCACATAATTTTTTTTTGCAAAAGAATTTAAATGTAAAATAATCTTTTAGTTATCACACTATGCCTTGTATTAAAAGCAATTCCTATATATTTAAATATAAATAATTTTTTATTAGAGCTTCTGATATTGAGAATTTCGATGTTAGATGTAAACTAAAATAATCTTTTAGTTCTTTGTCTGCGTTATATTAGAATTCGGTTAGATTATTTTTAAATATATATAATTTTTTATTATGACTTTTTGGTATTGAGAATTAGATGCAGGTATTAATTTAAGATATTATTAAGATATTATTTAATTTAGTAGATTCTTTAAAATCGATTAAGAGTCCAAGAAGAAAATATTGATTAAAAATTAATTTTGAATAGAAAAATTCTGAAGGGAAAGTTTTCCAAGACTATGTAAATAAAATAATCTACTTGATTAGTGTCCACCAACTAATTATTCAAATTTTATTTATAAGAAAATAGATTACAACCAACCAACAATAAAATGGATTACAACCAACCAACAAATTATTTCAAATGATCATATCAACGATAATACTACAAGTGATATTACTGTATATATAATTTTGAACTTATATTAATGTTCGATAATAGAAAATGTTTTCTTGCTTGCCGATTCTATAACAATAAAACACAAGAAGACTCGCGAGCAACCCTGTGCCTTATTTTAGTTAAAAAAATCTACGGCTCAAGTCGTTGATCCATTGAGTAGATTGGCAGAGGTAACATGGAAATTAGTGAGTGCCCATTTTATGCAATTCATATTAATGAATGCCTATTCTATGCAATTCGTACACTTCTTTACGTGAATCCAATGGAAATATAGGAGAATTTTATTTAGAAATTGATTTGTGTATTAATTGTATCATAAATATTATATTACTAAAATTAAGTTTTATTAGGCATCACTCATAACATGTTTATATTTATAGCAAATATCATTAAAGATAAATGCTAATAAAACAAATTGCAAAAAATACAAATTTAATTCATAAACCTTCCATTTATTAATATGAAAATTATTTAACATATTTCACCAAATGAATAAGTGGTCAGCTTAAAACCCAATACAAATACCTATTGGCTACCAGCATAATAACAATATTTATATTTTTAATGATTCATTACATTCACTTGTGTAAGAGCAATTTTCACTTATAACAAACTACGAATACAAATTGTTAGGACAAAAATATTTAATAGTGTGACTATAAAGGTCATGAACTTTCAAAAATAACATTATCAATATAACTGCATGATAATTAATGGAATTCGAACCAAGTGGAGCCCAGAAGATAGTCGAATGATGTATGAATGGGCCAGTGGAATTCTATATTTGTGTTGTTTCTTAGATCTTCAGTGCAAACCCAAAACCCAAAAATTCGAAAAACATAAGCAACTGCAAGTACCACCGCGGTTGATAGAAGACCATTTCCACTAAAATAAGCTAATTACTCTTGTATGTGTAGTTGGTTAAACATAGAGAGTGATTAAGTGATTGAGTGTTGAGTTAAGTCAAGTAATAAAAAACTTTTAGTGTATTTTTCATGTGGTTGTATGTCAAGATATTTTAGACAAGTAGTTAATTAAAAAAAGATAAATACTTTTCACTGGGTTTATTGTAAACATCAAGTTTTGTATGATCAATAAAAAACAATAACTCATAAATTCATGCTTTGTCTCCTCTTACTTTCCAACAAATTGGTATCAGAGTTAAACAAATTCAAAATTGAGAAAAGCCACAGCCGGAGCTTGCAGAGCTCTAACGTGTGAGTGATTAACCAAAGGATAAAGCCGAGAATAAAAAAATTATGTTACCGAACGATACATTGTAGCTTGTCAACTTTTATTTTTTTTAACAAAGCGAGGGCCGAAAGCCCAAGTAGGTAAACTCGTTGATGTGGAAGTCGGCAGAGTTTCGTTTGCTAATTAAAGAGAACCCCAGCTTTGGTCGCCGCTATAGCCTCTAGTTATTTGGAGTGGACTTCATAAGTTGAAGAAACGTCAACGGAAGTAAAATTCAAGGCGGAAGGAAATTCTTTGAAAAAAAAAGTGACCCCAGCTGTGGTCGCCGCTATAGCCTCTAGTTATTTGGAGTGGACTTCATAAGCCGAAGAAACGTCAACCCAAGTAAAATTCAAGGCGGAAGGAAATTCTTTGAAAAAAAAAGTGAAGAGCTAGCGATTAACGGGAATTTTTCTATGAGACCTTTTAAAAAAGTGTGAATGTGAGCTTTTTAATTAAAGTTTTATAAAAGGGTTTTTTGTTTTTATATAAAAGAATTTTTTTTGTATAAAAATAAATAAATTAGAGTTTTATTTAAAAGCTTTGCAAATATTATAAAAGAGAATGGTTTGGGCTTTTAAAGAGAAATTTTTGGAGAAAGATGGCTTTCTCAAATTTCCAACCCCAATTCTCACTGTTTACAAGGAAATATTATGTTGTGTGGGCCATTAAGCCACGTTGCAGGCATATGATGTTTGGGATTATGTTCAATTTGGGTTTTGAGGACCTAAGAATACAACAAAAGAACAAGCTCTTAGTAATATAGAGAGGGAACAATGGAAGAAAGGCAAGAAGAAGAATGCACAAGCATTGCAGCTTATCCAACAAGGAGTGAAACAAGCAGTGTTATAGAAGATTATGATCATGTCTTCAGTAAAAGTAGCATGAGATACTTTGGCGACAAACTATACAGGTATGGACAATGTTAATATTGTTAAGTTGCAGAATACTAGGAGATATTTTGTAAGTCTAGAGATGAAGGAGACAAAGGACATTGATTCTTTCATGAATTGGGTCATACTATAGTAAATCAGTTAAAGATTTATGGTAAAGACATTACAAATCAAACAACAGTTGAGAAGGTCCTCAAACATTTGTCTACCAAATTTGATTTTGTGGTAGTAGTCATAGAAGAAGCCAAGGATTTGGCATCATTGACAGTTGATGAACTAATGGGATCACTTCTATCACGTGAGGCAAGGATAGACAGAAATAAGGATTCAACTTTAGAGACCACTTTCAAAAGTCAGTTTTCTATTTCAAGAAACAGAGGTCGAGGTAGAAGTACAACGAAAGGTACAAGACAAAGCGGAAGATATGGTGGTCAGAGACATGGCCGAGAAGAGCATGAGCATGAAAATGGAAGCAACTACAGAAGCTTCAATAATAAGAAAAGAGTTGACAAATCAAAGATGAGATGTTATTATTGCAATAAATTTATTCATTATGCTCGTGATTGCAGGAAGAAGATAGTTGATCAAGAAAATCAAAGAGCTAATGTCACTATAGAGAGTTCAAACTCCATGTTCTTAGCTTGCCATACCATGCATGAACCATATGCTAGTGTGTGGCTGTTACATAGTGGTTGCAGTAACCACATGACTGGCAACAACGATTTGGTTGCAAATTTTGATTAATCTGTGAAAATAAAGGTAAAAGTGGGGACTAACAAGACAGTGGAAGTAGATGGAAAATGAGTGGTCAACATTCTGACCAAGAAGGTGGAGACGAAGACAATCTCAAAGGTATATTATGTTCCTAGTCTCAAAAATAATTTGATAAGTGTTGGTCAATTGACAGAGAAAGGATACAAAGTTATCTTTCAAGGTCAAGAATGTGTTATATATGATAAGCCCCCAAGCTAGCAGCTGATAACAAAGGTGTAGATGACGGGGAACAAATTCTTTTCTCTAATTATGAATTACAGTGGTGAGGTGAGTTCTTTTACAATTACATGTTCTGATGATTATTGGTTATGTCACTTTTGATTTTGACAATTGCACTTCTCTAGTTTAAGATCGTTGGAGTAGAAACATATGGTCAGAAGATTACCACCCATTAGAGAACCTACTAGTAATTGTGAGTGTTACATATTGGGAAAGAAACACCGTGAAAATTTTCCAAACGGAGTTGCATACAAAGCAACGCAACATCTTGAGCCAGTATATACAAAGTTGTGTGGACCTATGAGGACACAGTCGATTGGTGGAACTTTTTACTTCCTCAATTTCATTGATGACTATAGTAGAAAAGCTTGGGTTTACTTCTTGAAGCAGAAGTCTGAAGCTTTTGCAAAGTTTAAAGAATTCAAAGCCTTAGAACAGAACCAAAGTGATCGATAGATCGAGGTATCGAGGTCAGATCGTGTTGGAGAATATGACTCAAAGGCATTCTATGATTACTGCAAACAACATGGAATCAGAAGACAGTTTACAACCAGGTACACATGCAGCAAAATGGTGTAGTAGATAGAAAGAAAAAATCAATTATGAACATCGTAAGAAGCATGTTGAAAGGCATAAACTTGTCTAATGAGTATTGAGTAGAAGCAGTTGCATGTGTTATTTATGTGATCAACAGTTCTCCTGCAAAGAGTGCAATGAATAGAGTACCAAAACAAGCATGCTCATTTATGTCTTGCAACATATCTCATCTCAAAGTATTTGGATGTGTCGCTTATGCACATGCGCCTAAGGAGCGAAGAGGAAAATAGGATGATAAAAGTGAAAAATGCATATTCACTGGTTATAGTGGGCAATCAAAAGCTTACAAATTGTATAACCCTGTCACAAAGAAGACCATAATTAGAAAAGTTGTTCTGTTCAAAGAACAAGAGTCATGGAATGGAATTGTAGACAAAATAGTTGATGCACAAGTGCCACTGATGGAAGAATATGATGTAGAGGAAAGAGAGCAGTAAGAATCACAGGTGAAGACACCAAACAGAGACACACCAATAAGGACTCCAAGATTTTCAAAGCAGCATGGATCCTCAAGTAGGCCAACACATCAAGATTCTTCCAGTAATCAATTAGGTGATGAATCAACCAATGGTAAGAGAATGATGAGAAGTTTGAAAGATATTTATGATGATTTGGATGTTAGTTTAAATTTTTCATTATTGTAATTTCAACCTTCTTCGTTTGAAGAAGCAATCAGAGATGAAAATTGGGTGCAGTCCATGGATGAAGAAATTAAAGCTTTGAAAATAATGATACATGGGATTTGGTTGATTTTCCAAAGGACAAAAATCTCATTGGTGTGATGTGGGTGTGCAAGACAAAGTTGAATGAGAAAGGTGAAGTTGACAGATTTAAAGTACGAATTATAGCAAAAGGATTCTTGCAGCAACCGAGAATAGACTTTGGAGAAACGTTTGCTCTAGTAGCCAGATTGGATATTGTAAGAGTAGTTCTAGTTATAGTAGCTCAGAACAAGTGGTCAGATGGATGTGAAATCAACCTTCTTGAATGGAATTCTAGAATAAGAAATTCATGTGCAGTAGTCCCCAGGATATGAAGTTTAAAGTAATGAAGAGAAAGTTTACAAGTTGAATAAAGTGCTCTATGGACTGAAGAAAGCGCCAAGGTATAGCAAAATTGACAGTTACATGATCAAGAATGGATTTTGCAGAAGAAACATTGAGCCTAACTTATACACAAAGGTAAATGAGCATGGACATATTTTGATTGTTTTCTTATATGTTGATGACATGATTTTTACAGGTGATTTTGATATAGATGAATTTAAAGCAACCAGGATGAAAGAATTTGAGATGGGAGATCCCGGTCTCATGAAATAGTTTCTTGGCATAGAATTTGAGCAATCTGAAAAGTGAATTTTTATTTCTCAAAATAAATATGCCAAAGATTTATTCAAAAGATTCAGGATAGAAAATTGCAAACCTATCCCTACACCAGTTGCAATAGGTACAAATATAAGAAAGGATGATGAAAGATCAGATGCCAATCTAACTCTATTCAAAATATTGGTTAGTAGCCTCATGTATCTCACAACGACAAGATTGGGTATCATGCGAGGACTGAGTTTGATTTCCAAATTTATGGAGGCTCCAAAAGGCACACATTGGAGTGTGGGAAAAGGAATTTTGAGATACATATCAGGAACTAGAGATTGTGGCATAATGTATGCAAGCGCAAAAAAGAAGGATTTGATTGGATACATAGATAGCAATTTTGTAGGTAGTTTTGATGATAGGAAGAACACTTTTAGTTTTGTGTTCCACCTTGGTTAAGGTGTGATTTCATGGTCATCTAAGAAGTAGACCATTGTGACACTTTCGTTAGAAGAAACATAATATGTAACAACAACATCAGCATCATGTCAAGCAGTGTGGTTAAGAAGAGTATTTGATGGACTCAACCAGGAACAACAAGGGTCAACAACAATTTACTGTGACGACACTTCAACGATCGCACTATCCAAGAATAGTGTGCTTCATCAAAAGAGCAAGCATATTGATACTAGATATCACTTTATTTGAGAACTTGTGTGCAATGGAGAAGTTCACTTGAAGCCTTGTAAATCTAGTGATCAATTAGCTGATATATTTACTAAGTCATTAGCATAAGATGTGTTTGAGTTTCATAGAAGAAACATAGGTGTTGTAAGCCTAGCTGAGACATAGACCAACAGGCATGTTTTAGTTGTCATGAGCGATGTTTTAGTTAGCAATCGTAATTAAGGGGGAATGTTAAAATAAGCTAATTACTCCTGCATGTGCAGTTGACTAAACATAGAGAGTCAATTAACTAAGTGATTGAGTGTTTGAGTGTTTGAGTGTTGAGACAAGTCAAGTTAAGTGATAAACGACTTTTAGTGTGTGGTTGCATGTGGTTGCATGTCAAGATATTTTATGCTAGTAGCTAGTTGGAATTGGATAAATACCCTTCACTGAGTTCATTGTAAGCATCATGTTTTGTGTGATCAATATAAGAGCAACAACTCTTGTTTTATGTCTGAATTCATGCTTTGTCTCCTCTACCTTTCAAACACCAACAACTACAACTACGTTGTGACTGTGTCTATATATCTATTCTTCTATGTCGGTCATCTATTTATACAAATTTTCAATAGGTTAGTTACCCCTTCATATTTTCATTAGGCAAATGACCCTTCAGATCTCTACAAATTGAGGGGGTGTTATGGTGGAAGAATTGGAGTTGGTGTTGAGGAAGTCGACAATTACATCTACATTTAAAATGACTCCAGGAAAGAAATTTTCGGTCGTATTGTTACATCAAATGTAGCCTAATAAAAAATCCCGGCCCCCATACTCTGTTAGGTCAAAGACAGACCATGTGATCTGGTGATTATTTTGCAAACGAAATATAGTATTGAGAATATAAAAGTTGAGGCAATGGTGAGGGACATGGGTAAGAATGACGATGAAGAAAAGTGACAGAAATATCGCTTTTGCACAGTCTAATCACATCAATTGTACAATCACTATTTCTAACGTACATGGTTATGGAAGGCATGTTGGAGAATCTAATTTCAACTCGCTGTTAGGTGTCAAAACCATTCATCCAAGTGTTTCCGTTCGATTTCAGTTAATCTAGTTTAACTCCACTTTCACTTAAGTCATTTATTACTGATGTTTCCAATATAATATTATGTAATCTTATTTAACTGATTCACGATATTAAGAAGAAAAATTATCCACTCTACATTTTAGTTTTCATTATTTCTCATAATATCAAAACACCGTGTAACATAAAACTCGAAAAAGAGCAGCACTTCAAATTTTTGTTAGACCCTAAAAAGGAGCAAGGAGGGAGAGCCCAAGGAGAAAAGCACAAATTATGTACCTTTAAAAAAAGTATCAATGTGTCTAATCAGAGCTCGACCAAAAAAATTGATGCACCCCGTCAATTAAAGGAGTGCGCAAAATGCACGCAAAATCCCGTCGGAACTGGTTAAAGGACCAAAAATTAACGAATTCAAAATTAAAGAAGTGGGTCGAAGAGTTATCAAGGATCAAATATCGAGGAGCTCGAAGATTTCAAAGCCCGGAAGCATTACAAAAGGAAAAGTTCATTTTTTTCAAAGCTTCATATTTTGTCAAACAGGTCACAAAAACATTTGTTTTCGTTGCAAAATGTTTTTTGTTAAGATGCATTTCATTTCACAAGTTTTGTTATGAGTCTTATGAACTAAAAATGATTTTTTTTTAAGTTTTTATGAAACAAACAAGACCTTGATTTTAATCATTTTTTCATTCTAGTATTTTTGTAAGAGGGCTTATGAGAAAGTTTATTGTATGAGGAATTTTTGATTATAAAAAAAGGGGCCTTGATATTGAAGAGTGAAACAAAGTGTCTGACTTTGATATTGTTTTCTTCGGAGGAGTGTTTTTAAAGCTTTGAAAAGGAGATTAGCAAAAAAGTATTGTTCTACTCTATTCTTGGAATTGTGTTTCTTTTAAAAGCTTTTGTGAAAAAATTGTTTTTGTCAAAATTAGTAGACTCTTTTTTTTGTGGAAGCCAAGAAGTAGATGACATTTTATTGCAATTAGTTGTGATGTCTACAATTTGATTTGTTTGTTGAGCTACATTCTGTAGACTTTTAACAAATAGGAAAGTCAAGAGGATGAGAAGGTCAAAGCAACAACATGAGATATTTGGGATCTTTTTAAATTTGAAATTGAAGAGGCAAAATGATGCCTTCACATTAACATGCATAAAATAATTTGTGGATGGCAACATTCTTCCCTTGATTCCAAATGCTAAGATAGCTAAGTAGACGTGGGATACCCTTGAGAGGAGTTTTGGTGTATGGGAGAGTATTGAAATTGAAGATGAAGGTGGATTTATAGCAACAGGTCTACAGCGAGATGAAAATTTGATAAATCCCATTGTGTTTAGCCATAAGTGGATGATGAGTGAAGAATTTGTAAGAATCAGAAAATGAGCACATAAATGCTCGTGAATCCCATTATGCACAGCCTCAAGTGGACGAAAATTTAGTGATTCCAGCAACAAAGCTTACTAATGAAGATTTGGTGTTTCGAGCAACAGAGCTTGCTAATGACAATTTGATGAATCCAGCAATAGAACCTGCTAATGACATTGATTGCAGTTGCCATTCAAGAAGTCAATACTATGGTCAATCCAGCAATTAATATTTGTTGATGTAAAGTTTGATGAAAACTTGTTACTTAAAGATGAATGCTATTAGGTGAGAAAATCCCACTTGAGTTAGTGGAAGACACCCTGTCTGTAGCACACAGGTTAGTACAAAAGTGGAAAAAAAACAAAGATAGAGACAAAGACACCGAGAGGGCAAAGATAGAAACTAAGAAGGAAGCCCACAAAGAAAAAAAAGATGAAAAAGAGAGAGAGGTAGAGAAAGAAGCGCCGGAATAGAAATGTGTCATTATAGAGAAGAAGGAAGAGAGCCAATGTGGTTTTGCAAATATTTTTAATTCTAACATTGATTTCTAGTGTGCACTTACACGTAATTTAATTCTAACCAAGTCCATCCAAATGTCCCTGTTCATATTCATTTAGTCTGGTTTAAGGTGAGTTTCACTCCAAATCATTTATATGTAATCTTATTTAACAAGAGCAATTATCTTCTCCACCTTTTCATTTTCATTCTTCTGCGACAAACATTGTATGACCCTAAGAAATACAAAATAATAAAATGTATGAACTACAGTTTGCTTAATTTGCAGATTTCAAACCATAATCCAAACAATAAACAAGTCAGAAAATCTATAAAATAAATGCAGTATACAGGTTAAAAAACGAAAAAACGAATCGAATGGACAATGTGTGGCTGATGTGCATTTAACCGGTTGTTTTAACCTTGAGCAATCATTTCGATTCACACAATGACTACAAGTATTGTTGGGATTCATTTCACTAAATCTAATCGAATGGACAATGTGTGGCTAACGTCCGTTTAACCGGTTGTTTTAATCTTGAGCAATCACTTCGATTCACACAATGAGTACACGTATTGTTTGGCTTCATTTCATTTCAAATCACACAATGGTTGTAGGAACTGTTTGGATTCATTTCATTACGATGTTTGCCCGCCGAGTCTAAGGTGATCCCGATAATATAATACTTGATTAGATTGCCCAAAATTCAATTTAACGGCCAATTACTCCCACGACCAATGTCACGACCGCACCGCCGTCACCATTTGATTATCTCACATTTAATTTTAATTACATTTTTTAAGTTTCAGAGTTACGGTCTCACTGATGTTATCGTGTATGATCAGAAAATGAATATTTTAAGGTTATCATTATTAGATACTTTCATTTAAAACATAAAGTTTATGTAGTTCAACATTCTGATTGCTAGGACTTCAGAATGTCAGGAACCAATAGAATATTTTATAGAATTGTCGAACGAGTGTAATATAATTTTCGACTATTTGGTGTGAACAAATTATGCTGATTTTTCTTACACATCAATAAGAATATTTTATAGAATTGTCGAACGAGTGTAATATAATTTTCGAATATTTGCTGTGAACAAATTGTGCTGATTTTTCTTACACATCAATGAGAAAATAAAGGAAATGCCAAAGTCTGTAGCATCATTGCAAAGTAAATTTTAAATATGTGAAATGAATGAAGTATGCGTTTTTCTTTAATGTTTTCATGTGATCCAATTTTTCAACCATTGTATAGTAATGTTGGGATGATATTTCTTTTTATGCTAACTGGTTTATATATAGTTTATGTATATTTATCTGTTCAGCGCCGCTTGATAGAATTCTCGTTTTGAGTCCTGGCGATATCTTTATAAACAAATTTGAGCTGATAACAGATCATGCAATGATATAATATACAACGCAATACTTGACAGACAGGTTGTATATGTGAGGTGAGGCTCATTGTAGAACGTGAAACAGTCATAAGTGTGGTGCGTACATATATAATCAGTTAAAAATAGAAAGCCGCAAAACGCGTGTCCAACGGAATCATTCATGAGAGAGACCATTGTTCACAAAAGAAGTGTGACCAAGAATAAACCATAAATAAACAGTACACCCGTGATCAATTAACAATACGAATTCATATGTAACGCGTGACCAACGGAACCATTCACAAATAAAATTGTCATTTCAGTGTTACCCAACATTAATAATAAATAGGACACAAAGGCATATATATGGCAGAGTCTCTGGAGATAGAATTCAGTGAGTTAACTTCTTTATCGGTTTCGTTTTCATTTTCCCGTGAGGCTTATGCAAATGTGTAGTTGATTCGATTATTATGGAACTTTTTCAGAGGCAAATGAAACACGCTAATGGATTAATACCGATTAAGGTTGAATTGGTGGTACTGATCACTCTTTTGATACAAGTGATTAAGGTTGAATTGGCGATAACGATCACTCTTCTGATACAAGTAATTATTTTATGGACCTGCAATTCTAGTTTCTCAACTGATGGAAACGTCTATACAACTCAATTCTCTTACCATTTGAGGCCGATTTTCAAGAAATGGTAAGAAACTTGCACTTGAGGTATATCATTAAAAGAAAACTTTCTATCACTTTTAGTTTGAGTTTTTAATTTAAAGGTTTTAGGTATATTTTTAGGTTTGTTGATGGTTTTTTTTGGTAACTAGAAGTTTAAAGGGTAAACTGCCAGTAATCTAATTACTCTAAGAATTGTAGAATTGTGAATTTATCGAATTAAATTCAATTTAAATAACAAAAATTAAAATTTTACTAAACAAAATCAACAGTCTAACAAAATCTCTTAAACTTAGCATATTTAGACAATACCCTTTATTAATACTTAAATCTTAGTTCATTGAGCGCTCTTATTTTGATATGTAGAGTAAATCCACAACACCCCTGTGTGAGAGGTGAGACGTTTGTACATTGTATCGCTCATTTTTTTTCAATTTTATTTATATATTTATTTAATTTTAATATTATTTTATTTTTGTTTAATGGGTATACATGTGCATTGTTTTCGTTAGAGGCAGAATTTTTAACAGTAGAATTTATAATTGAATTTATAAATTATAGTTATTATTTTTTTATTATATGTTTATTTTATTTAAAATATAATTTTTAGAATTTTAATTTAATTATTAATAATTAGTAGTGGAAACTAATTTTGGTTATAATTTTATAGAAAAAAATATTCTAGTTATGAATTGTTGGGTTTGTAGTTTAAGACATAAAAAAACAACACAGATAGAGATCTGCTGGGCCTGGTGGGTAGTTCGTCTAACTTTTGGATTTTTACTGATTAGGATTCGTTCATTATGGTGTAGTTAAATTGATAATGTTTATTTTTTGAAGTTATGTTTTTTACCTTTTCTTTATCCAATATTTTTTTTTAAAAAGCTAAAGCTTATTAATACCCAAGGAATTGAACCGAAACACCATAAGATTATGAACAACGAGAAAAAAAAAGAAAAAATCGCCCCAAAAAACACATCCATTCAAAATCTCTATACATTATCTAAATATGAAGAACGAATATATCATCTAGAAAGAGAGAAAATCACTTGAAAAAAAATTCATATCAATTAAAATCTGTATACATCATCTAAATATTTATTGAATCATAAAAAGCAAAGCAGCGTTAAATTTTTATCCTGCTTAGAATATGGGATTTGCATGGCCAAACATATGTGCTCTAGTCGACATCTTATTTGGTTATACTGATAACTTTGATGAATCCTTAAAAATATAAATATACAACAGTTTGTAAGTTTGCAGTTTGTTATAAGTGAAAATACCTACACAAGTACTGTAATTAATCATAAAACATATAAATATACAACTACTATTATTTATATTTGTACCCTGATATACTTGAAAATACTATAATTAAATCAATTAATTTATACCACGTAAAAACGCATGAACATACCGCACATATTGTTTAAAGATTAAAAAGACTTTCGTATCGAATCTGAATTAAAGATTAAAAAGAATTTCGTATCAAATCTGAATTAAAGTAACCTGAATATTATTCATGAAGCTCTGATATTTAATCTCTAGATGTTTTGGTCCACAATAAATTGTTTTCATGACAAAATTTAAACATATTTATAACTGAGTACATTTTATTGGGCACTGAATTATTTTTCTGTAGATGTTTAGATTGTTTTCATGACAAAATTTAAACATATTTATAATTTATAATTGAGTACATTTTATTGGGCACTGAATTATTTTTATGCGGAACGTGAAGTCCAATATGTTGAAGCTTTATATGTTATTCTGGATTACTCGAACGCATCTATGCTTATGGGTTGGGCACTTGAGGCACAACAAAGTAGTAAATAAGAGAACAGCATAGCGACAGCGGAGCCATTGAAGTAGTCATCATGGTATGCACACATGTAAATTTCACCCAATTAACAGAATGCAACATAGTCAGAACTAGGGTAAGGGTTAACCAACCTGCCATAGGGTATTAAATGCCTTGGTATATGCATATTCTATAACAAAATAACACACAGTTTTTATTTTTAATATATGTAGCCACCAAAACCTGTACTTTATTTTGTTATATGGTATACATGTACCAGGGCATTTAATGCCTTATGGCAGGCTGGTTAGCCCTTGCCTAAACTTGATAACTGGTTAGCTATGATAACTAACTTAGAGGCTTAAACGTGCTTACTGCTTCACTATGGTTACTAACTAACTAATTAGAGGTTTAAACGTGCTTACTGCTTCGGTATGGTGTACTGCAGTGCCTAGAAAAACGTCGCCGATGAATGGGCCGAGACCACTGGTAATGTTGTCATCTCAGTTATCTTATTTCCCCGAGCACCTAGCGAAGCTTGTCATCTGTTTTACTACCAGCGTTTCTGTACTTTATTGCGTTTCTCATATATATGCATCATTTTGTCTGTAGCAGGTTGTACCTCACTAGATTCTATTTCTATTTCACCTGCAAGTGTAAATGATGGCCGAAATGGACTCCCTTCACCTCCACTTGATGAGTGGGCAGATGGCCTAAACGGACTCCCTTCACCCAGCACTTGATGAGTGGGCAGATGGCCTAAATGGACTCCCTACACCACCACTTGATGAGTGGGCCTTTGCAAACCAGATGACTTTCAGTACAGAAATATCTCAGGTACTCTTCCTCAAATATATGTTTAGAGTTAGTCTCTTCCTAAATGTGCTTGAAGCTGAGATATCATGTGGTCATCAAAAATTGAACACTCAAATATCATTTGGCCATAGGTTCTTTCCATGAACAAGTAGAATTGCATACTATGAAAATGTAAGCAGTAACTTCTAATAATAGACAGTTCCCTTCATTAAAATAATGGCTCTTTCAATGAATTCAATCCACGTCAATAAGCTAAAGGAACAACAGTAAAATTACAATGACGTATAACTAAACATGTCCACCTTCATCGATTTACATGCAAGATTATAATATGCATAGCATTATAAAGGACACGAATAAAATATGGTGTAGCTCCTCCCTCCCCTCGATTTACTTGAGCATTCAAGAATTATTCTATACTCACTCCCTCTTTTTCTTTTAAGCAATTGATGTGTGATTGTAGGTTCTTATTGGTATGCTATACTTCGATTATGAGCTTCTTCTAAATCATTGTTTTTCTTTCCTTGTATGTGCTTATGTTTCAAAATAAAGTTCTTCCCATGCTTGGATGATGATGGGAGTAAGTTATTCTTGCCTCTTTCCTTTTAATTTTTTTTGGTTGTAACTAGGATTCTCTATAATATATATACTCTGTTTTGTGGCTAAAGAAATGATGTGTTTTTTTTTGGAGACACCAGTTTATTAATTATTTGTTATTATTTATAAATTATGATCATCAAATTGTTTGTTATTATTTATGAATTTTGATCATAGATCTGACATTCTTTTCTTTTCACACTCATGCTCATGAAAAGACTAAGATCAGTGAATATGATGATCATTATGCCGAAAAGATTAAGATCAATGAATATGATGATCATTATGATGTTGGCCAAAATCAATATACAATCAATAAAATACAGCAATCAGCCCAAGATAGTAATCTGATGACGAGGGATAGCAGTCAGCAATCAGCCCAAGATAGTAATCTGACGAGGGATAGCAGTCCTCGTGTCAAGCAAACTACCAACAAAGAGAGGGAGAAATTTAGAAGAAATATTCAAATTCAGGTTGTCACATATTGCCAAGGCCATAGATGAGCAACTCGAATAGTATAGCCGCTGGGATACCTCCAATGATAAGTTCAAGTTCAAAACATAAAGGAAATCCAGAAAATGTGCTAAAGCACCCTGATTTGAACACGAATCAGACGAAGCCGCATTCCTTTACTCTCCAAAATGTAAGAAAACAAGAATATGGATAATCCACTTTGCATAAAACATCCACTGGCTTTTTCTTGGAAAATGTTGAATTTGTAATTTCAACCGCGCGCGGGCAAAATATTTAATGCACCTCAATACCACCCACCAAAACCACGAGCCACGTGGAGGCATATCGCAATGGGTGTGGTAAAAAGGGGTTTTTGTCAGAGGGCCTCCGAACAACCTAACCAGCTGCCACGCGTCGGGTGTACGAACCCAAAACCACTTTCCCCGGACGGCAAAGGTCGTTTGTTTTGTCAGAGGTTGGTGAGCGAATTGCGTCCGATCAGGTTGACGGACAAGGATTTCATTCAACCTGCCCGAACTTTAATTTTACTTTTACGGCACGTTTTATTTAATGTTATAAGTGAAGGTGTCATTAACTTAGGTAAAGAATTTAATATTTTCTTACGGCGAGTTAATATGGAGTATGGGCGGAAACCATAGTGTAAGTTTTATTATTATTTTTTGGCATATGTTTTTAATAGGAGCGTTGACTCCATTGTTGTTGTAATTTATTATTGCACACGGGGTGAAGAAAAACGGGGCTCCGCAGCAGCCAATGAAAACCAAGGATTTTATGCAGCAGCAGTGAAAAGATTTTCTTTGTC
>APFE030849890.1:29795-42425 GCA_000404065.3 Pinus taeda
CCGCATTCGGTTCCCTATCGATGGGACAGCAGTTGCTTTCCCTTTGCTTCTTGTTTTTGCTCGATGATCCCCTGTTTCCACGTCCTTCTGCATAGAAAACATCGATTATTGGTGATTGAGCTTCGTTTGTCCATTTTCACACAATTTATCAAAACCCTTTTATTCTTTAGACTTATAATGCAGAAAAGGTTAGGAAATTTATTAGAAAACCACTCGATTATTATTCAAAAAGCATACCTTCCAAGCGCTCCACATGTATTAGCAAAAGGAGTCTACGAGTTGATGGATTATGATGGGATTCCATTGGCGCAACCCCGCAATGGGTTGTACCTCAAGCGTTACTATGCTTAACTTAGCGTAGTAACCCCTATGCTTTTGTTACATTTTTGTTTTCGCTAAGGGTAATTGTTTTGGTTAGGTAATCCACTTTTGCATTTATTGCAGATGTCAAACCTATTGGAACCATTTGTAGGATATGTCGATGGAGTGAGTCGTAGTTCGCGGAACCTATCTTTTGCGACCTGAGCCATCTTCGATCCCAATGGCGAGTTAGTAACTTTCAGAGGGGTATGTATTGGTCAGTCAACGAAAAATATCGCTGAATACAACGTGTTGATAGAGCTCCTCTCTAATGTCATCGCACATGGCATACGCCGACTTGTCATCAGGCTAGACTCACAACTTGTCATTCTACAACTCACTGGTATCTACTTTGTACGGAATCCAGCTATCTATCGCATTTTCCTAAGGGTCAAGATGTTGGAAAGAAGTTCGATTCTATTCAATATCAACATATTTCCATAAATTTAAACACATTAATAGACTCATTGGCAAATTATGTGTTAGATAGACATTTGTGACATTTATAAAAGGAAGCATTGCATCAATATTTGCATCAGGATCATGTAACTTAACCAAAATAAAGCTCCGAAAATAAAAAATATATATAACTATTTATGGTTTACACATAATGTTCTGTAACCAAGACAAAATCGTTCAAATGACCCAAAACTCAAAATGCTAGTGGGCACCCTAGTCTACTGATGTTGGTGATAATAAGTCACCGCCTGTGCAATCATTAGTAAAAGCCTAGTCCATCGATTCGGCACACCAGTAGTATGTCGTTGCAACCTCAGAGGCAGCTCGTCAGTCCTCACATTCAGAATACCAAGAGTGAGACCCTCGACCTAATCCTGCAATTCTGAAAGAGTCTCGGCCACATCAAGGTCGCGGAGGATGGCCCTCCCCACAACCTCTCCTACTGGAGCGGCAGCTGGTGCTCTCGGGCGTACCGTTGGTCAAACTAGTCCAATGTCTGCATGAGCACATGATTTTTGATTAGTCTTGATCAAAGAAAGCATAAGAACATTATGAAAACAATAAACAAAGATATGGTCAGAGAATTTACCTATAGCACCCCACTCCTCACCAACCGGCAGCACTAAATCTGGGTCACCCTAGAAATCCATACCAGCATATGGACACTCAGCATAAACCATCTCCTGGTGATTGAACCACTTGAGGCCATGAGGTCAACCCATCTCTGCATCTGTGGCTTAGTCGGTGGAGGTAAACCATGTGAAATGTACTACAGCTGCATCAGTGAGATCTTTTCCAAGGCAAATGCGGTCAAAATAGAACCATAGCCGAAATTCTTGGATCTTCCACTTTTCACCTTGGTCAGTTGTTCTTTCATCACAGGGAGTACTTCATCACACTAGTTGAACACCTTCGGTTCGAGGCATTCCAAGGCGTACTGCATATAAGACCTATTAGCCACGTGAAGAACCGCACTACCAGCTAGTCTAGCAAAAGTGAACAGAATGGTCCTCAAGGACCGGTTAGTGACATCTCGGATGTTGATCTTACCATCCCTACTCTGTTGAGATCTCTCTCTACAATACCAGCGAATGTAATCTCTCATAGATTCGTCCCCACGAGCAGAACCTGATAATGAGAGAGGGGCACCATGCCTCGATAAACCGGTCAAAAAATAGATGTCTATGACAGTCAGGGGGATGGATTTGCCTCTGATATGGAACACCTGATTGGTAGGATCCCATGCATCGAGGAAATATTGCAACAAGTTGATTTCTTGCCTCATGCTAGAGATGTGGAAAAACTTGAGCAGGCCGCAGTTCTGCAGTGCAGTTACTGTACCCAGATCATGTAAAGCAACAATGTCTTCTTCTTCCTACTCACGTTCTCGCCATGTAATAACCATTTTTCTCTGATGAATCTTTGAAAACAAACAAGAGAAGGGTCAGGGTCCTGATTTGGCGAAAAATAGGCAAACATTCAATGAGAAAACAGTACAAAATTTTCCCTCCTTGCACCCATCGCACCCCAACAGTGTACTGGGAGCGATGCATACTGACTGGCCAGTGACCAGTCCAATATGCATCACACCTTTCGATGTAGGAAGGGTTCAATGGGGCCAGGGCGAGTTGTTCAAACCCGAGAGGCTCAGCAAAATAGGGAAACATGCTCAAAATTCAAAAAGGAAAGAATTCAACTAAATAGCACAGGTTTAGCTCCTACCTGGTCTAGACAGCGCTAAGAATCGTCCACAGAATCTCCTGGAATCAGCTAGTGAAAATCAGGGGGGAAAAGGACCTTTAGAGCTCCAACAAACCAAGTTCAAATGAAATGGTAAAATGAGAAGTAAAAGTCACTTTTAAATTACTATTCACGTAATTCGAGTAAGTTATTAGTGTTTTTAACTCATTTTTCAAGAATATGTTTTCATTTCTAATCGGTTTGATGAAGCAATTGAACAGGCAGTACGACCATTGAAAGAACAAAGTGCTAAGGGTGAATCAAATAATCAACGACCATTATCACAAGAAGTTTTTATGTGAAGTTCAAGCTCGTTAAAAATTAAAACTAAGCAATGAGCAAATGTTTTCCCCAGAGTTTAAGCTCATTAAAAAATGAACCAATCCATGGTAAATAACCATTGTGAATGCATTATCATCAGCTTTTGAGCCTTGGTCATGTTCTCATCATCACCTCCACTCTGTTTTAGCTGATCATATGCCTCCATTTGATTGTTTACCCTTTCTGAGGAACATCTGTGACAAGTGATTTTGTTAGCCATCCTTGTGACACTGCCGTGATTGGGAAATTCCAAACCTTACCTGGAATTCGCTGGTACCCGAAATTATCACTCGTTTCTCAAAAAGTGAGTCTCCTTTAAGTTCTTTTCACTTGACTTGTAAAAAATGAAAAGATTGTCGAGCGATTGGCCTCTCCAGCTCGTTAAAACTACCGGAAGTGCTATCCCTCCTCTAGATTTTAATCTTTTTGGACCTGAGGGATTATTACACAAAAATATTGAGTGCCTGTCTTGTTCGGCTCGTTAAAACAATCGAAAAATTCATCCCTTTCATATTATTTTATAATTTTTTGGACTTAGGGGATTATATGAAGAAAAAGGATTATTGGAGTTTCCTTTCTGTCCCTTTTCAGTCTCTCTAAAATTGAAAAAGGACCGAGTAATCATTGTCGTTAAACTCATTAAAATCAATAGCGACAAACTTGTCCAAATGGATGAGAATGAGCTTCACTTTCGCTAGGCGAATTATAGAACAAGCATATGTTATCCTCCTTAAGCTTGATAAAAATAAAGAGGTACTTGTCAGCAATGATTGGGGAAAATTGGGAAGAAAATTTGAAAAAACTTTATTGGTAGCAAGTCGCTCTTGAACATGACACTTTCACTTCACGTCCGAGTCGGGTTGGGTTATTCCATTGACCGGTCATATCACCATTGGTCCATCATACCATCCATCTTTGGGGTTAACACTACCAATCCATTTCAGTGTCGCCGATATGTTCAAGAGAAGTCGCTCAGAGAATTCACCTGTGTCTCATCCACTGCAATACATTCACGCTCCATTCTTTCGTGACCGCCACCGTGAACTCTATATCATCAGATCGTTTTCACCTCCAAAATCATTTGCTTCATTCCATGTCGTAGATATGGGATTCATTAAGGCCCTCCTACAATGGGTCACTTCTTATCGACATCAGCACATTATCCAAGTAGTCGACCTAGGAACAACCCTTTTAGTACTTTGAAGCTTGCATGCCTCAATGACAAGTTTCTCACTTCTAGCGACAGGTTTACATCAATGGCCTTCGACCGAAAGATTTTACGTGGTGTTCAACGCCAAGTCCCTTTTTCACACCACGTGAATTGTACTGTCGTACCTTGAGATTCATCATCATTATCGGTGATTCCTCTCGTGCTTATTAACAGCTTACATCATTGGCTGGTAATCAGGCGATGTCTTTCCATGTTCGAGTCCAGAGCATCTTTCACATGGATTGACTTGTACTCCGAGTGAAGATTGAACGAGTTTGAAGACCCCGGATCTAGCTCCATCCATCTGGGTTGCGATATATTCAGGAATATAAAGACATCAAATGTACATCATTTCCGAACAGATGATCATCCAAATCAAAGGATGATGACTCTATCTGAATTATCGGTCTGCCACACAGACAGTTGTCTGTCCTATGTACATAAAAATGAATTTATAAAGCTGAGCATGGGAATGCCCGCTTCAGCTAGATCATGAAAAATATTATGAAGATAATGTATTGTATTGTATCTTATTACAGGTCGCCTCCCAACTCGAAAACACTTCGGATCCTCATGATAAAGCATTTCACCCGACATCAAAAGATTAACGACCTCATGCTTTAGGGGGCAGCCGTTATAGACATTTCTGGGCACTGCAACCCCAATCATACATGTCCATAAACCAAGGGCTCCTAATTCCCTGGAAGTGTTGCTTCACACCCTAAAGGAACATGGTCAGTTGATTACATCATCTCCCAGAATTTCTCCACAGAAAACTGCTTAGAACTGGTTAAAACTGGACCATACAGACTGCCCAGTGCAGAGGTGCGATGTATCTCACCTGCTCAAAGTAAAAAGTGTGATATGTACTAGAAAGCCCTTCTATAGGGTGCGCTGGGTGAGAGTAAACAAATGGCAGAGACAGTTTGCAAGGTGGATGATCATGGAATCTTCCAGAAACTTCTCCTGTGACACTTGCCTCTCTGAATTTTCCTAGGGATGAGTAAGAGATCATCAATCTCCAAGTGGAATCAAGAACTATCAAAGAGAGGACACTAATCAAAATCCCAGAAGCTGGCTCACCCCCCTGCAATCATCTATATATGGATCCCTCATCACAGAGATCCAGAGGCTGGAATATTGTATCTTGTAAGGAATTGTTGTTGGTTTCCTGGTGCAATATCATAGTGTTGTGTGATCTCAACTTTTCATGAGGTGAAGAGGGGCTTTCATGCTGAGAGGATGACGCTGGGTCAGAACAATTGGTTGTAATCCTCTTTGCTATTCTTGATATTAATAAATCTATTCAAGTTTTCCTCCACATTCTTGTATATTTGATGATATATGCATTTGTGTGGTCAATATATATCTGGTCCTATATTGTTTATGATTGTAGATCTCTTTTCTTCGATAGTATTATGCTGCTTTGATTCCATAGGTGCTCTTTGAAGCTGGGTAAACGAAGAAGGAGCGGAAAAGATCTGTTAGAAGGAAGAGGAACCAAGCAAGGAACCAAGTGCATGACTGAGGTTGGTATCCTTTGTTCCCTCTTATCTACTTCTCATAAAGGAAAGCAAAAGTAGTTTTGGTTTGTTTGTTTCTAAGATAGCTACCCATCTTAGTGGGACTAGCAGCTCCAAGTGGACACTAGATTTCTCGATAACACTTGGTCAAGGGTAAGTGAGCTTCAGTGCAGGTGGGCCCATGTCAGGGTGCTTTCTAGAGAACTTAGGCCCACTTTGACCTATGCTGGGCGAGTTTGAGTGAAATCCTCTTAGGGTTCTAGGAATATTCTTATCTTCTGGATCCATCTAGAATATTCCCACACTTATCATCTCCTATGAGCTCGAAATTAGATAGGAAATCAGTTAAGTAACCTCCTATCCTCTCATCCCTTCCTCCATGGAAACTAACTCTAAGTTTGGAAGGCCATTCAATACCCTCATTTATGACCAAACCTCGTCCATTTGCCTATAAATTGAGCACTCATCTAAGTGATCAGGGGCTGGACTTTGAGAATTTGTAAGGAGATACTATTGGTGTGAGTATTGAGATTATAAGCAATTATTGTTATGCTACCTGAGTGTTGTGCTATTGATGTGATGTTGGTTGGAACCCAACCTAGAAGAGTGACAATGGATCAGACTTCATGGTTGTAATTCTTCCTTCTACTTATTAAATTTGTTTAAACCTTTTTCCATATGCTTATCTTGATACATTATGTTTATATGTGTCAATGTATCTGATTCCATTTACTTATAGTTGATTGATCTATTGCTTTGATTGGTTCTTTGTCCTCTGTTTATGCTTGCAAGTACTTTTTGAGCAAGTTAAGTTAGAGAAGGAGTGGCGAGAGCCATATAAATGAGACAAAAGGAAATCAAAAGAAAAAGTAGGTCCTTTGATTCCCTTGTCTTATTTATCATCTATAGAAAAAGGATAAGTGCTTTAAGTTTGTTTTTCTAGGTATAGCTACCTACATAGGGAATTAGTATTTATCCGTAGATGCAAAATTCCTCATAAAAAATTGGAGATTCCACTGGGGAACGATCATTGTTCCGGGTAGTTTACCTTCATCCTAGTACACTCTAGTAGACCTTACTTGCCTCCATTGATCTTGTTTCAACATTTTTGAAATGTTTTTTAGTGAAAATTGTGATTGTAAGCCCCTAGGATGGCCTCTCTGGCACTAGCGCAGGTTTGGTCTAGAGACAGAGCATTGTAAAGCACCCTTGGCTTGAGGACAGTGCTCTGAAGTGCACTGTCTCCCATTTAAGGCTGTGTTGATCCTCCTTAGGACAAAAATCCCTCCTTTGAGTTGTTTTTTTGCCAAATTTCCTTCTATTTCTACTTGCTGAAAGGTCAATGATGCTTGTGTCTCTCAAATCAATTTGTGTTTCCTTTGCCAACCCTACTTTGTCCCTAATTTTTTAGTGTTTCTTAAATGATTTATTTATCACTATAAATTCATTGTCAAAGTTAGTTTATAGTCAATTAATCTTTGTTCAAAAGAAAGTGTTGTAAAAGTCTTCATTTCTTTTGTAATAGAATTGTCGTAAAGTCTTTGTTCTTGCAAAAAGATTGATTGATTGTATGTTAATTAGTTTCCTTTTGTTCATCACAAAATTAAGGGAATTGAAAAGAAAAACTTGCATTGTGCATTAAAAGAGTTTGTGTGTGCTCATAGGAATATTTTAAGGAAACTACATTAGATGTGTTCTTTGTTCTTTGATTACAAGAATATGATTGCTCTATCCCTACTAGCTAAGGTTTTCATTGTCAAAATTGAATGAAAAGGATGCTTATCATATTAGTTGCATTATAGGAATTGAAAATACATCACGTGGTGAACCTTGAAAGGAAAATTCTTAATCAAGATCAACTTAAAATTAACATCAATTAACCTAATGGAGCATTGTCACCTAACACAAACCATTTAGAGATTCTAGGCAAGAGACATTTTCCAGCATCGTAAAACATAGCAGTTGTCACTAACTTGTCTGTGATACATTCCGAGTGTGATACCTCATTCCACATACGTGAGTATATCGTAGTTCGTCCACGTACCTTTGGGTATATAGGGCGGTGTTACAGTACGTAAAGTATATGGGAATGCTCTCACTATGCGGTTTTAGATTAGACGATGCTAATATGGATTGGGCCTCCACGTACTTTCGGGTATATATGGGTGGAAAAAACTAGGTTTCTATCCATCCTCAGGTAACAAAGTCGACTACCTTGTACACTGTGATATACCAAACACAACACTTGGGGAGATTGCCTGCCTGTACTTCTTGGTTCGCCAGGAGGTATTCTGCAGTTCACGGTTGCTTGGTAAACCTTTTTCCTAGATTACCCCTTTTTGTTTATTTCTTTGTTATAATAAAATCAATCAACAATCATGGAGGAAAATCAACCCTTACCTCGTTGTTTGTGGAGAGAAGTGATTAAACCGCCTTTACCACCTGAAGCTACACCTATCCGGTCGAAGCGGTCTCATTTGAATGGATCCAATACTTCACAAGCTTCTGATTCTTCATATGAATTACCAGAAACACCTATAATGGTAAGTATTGTGACCCCAGTTACTCCTACGGTTACTGGTACATCTATTACTGAAGTGGAATCTCCACAATTACCTGAGGAAACTAGAACGTAATCTAGTGAAACGGTAACCCAAGTTGTTCAACAACAAGTTGATTTTCAATCCAACATTGTCCAACAAGAAATTACTTCTAAATCTGAATTTGCTCAACTAGAAGTGGATCTTGAACCTATGATTGTTCAATTAGAAGTTACTTATGAACCAGAAGTTGTTCATGAAGTCCAACCTAAACTTGTTCTTTTACCAGAACATTTGGATATTGAGGTTGAACAATAAGAAGTTCTTACCTTACCAGAAGAAGATCGACCAATACATCCTCAGACACCCATAACTATCGAGAATTCCTCTTTACCTCAGCAGCAAATACGAGAAATCTATTACGGACCAGATGGTGAAATTCTTCCACCTGGTTTGGTTTCGATAGAAGAGGAACCTAAGGTAGAATCACCCAGAAGTCCATTCCATTTTGGAACTGGACTTTATCTATATCCTCATACTCCTCATTTTACTGCTCCTTTTGATCCTAATTACTTTCAGGCACCCATTGATTCATTAGGAAATTTATTTGGACATTTGACTATGGCAGAGTCAACATCCCAGACCGTACCATGTGTTACTGCTACAGCAGAATCTTCAGTCGCAACCTCTTCGATGTTTACTATGACACCTGAGTCAAATTGTATGTTGTTCCATCCATCGCATCGGGTTACCAATCTTCATCGAGAACCCACTCAAGTGTTACTTCTAGCCCTTGGTCTTCACCAATGTCCTCTACTAGAATTTTATCTAGTTCTTCATTAACTAATACTGAATAGCTGGAGCCATCAAGTTCATATCAAGTTGGTTCATCTGGTTACTATCCTATGTATCTGCTTTACAATGGACTACCCTCATACAGAGAACAATATTCACATTCTCCTTATCCTCCATTTTTTGGGGGGAAACCAACCGATGCTACAGTCTTTAGGTCAGCCTGGAATGACTATTTGTCAATGGAAGCCAAACATGCCCATTCAACCTAGGCTTGTGTGTACATTACAACCTATGCAATCTGTCTCATCCATACCTACAATACCTTTTGTTATAGCTGTACTGCAGTCACAAGCTCAAATTGTTGTATCTCAACCTATGTAAGTTGTACCTTCAACCTCTGTAGAAATTTCATGAATAATATGACACTTATTCAACTGAGATTATCCTAATTACACACTATTGCGGAATACATGCATAATACATAATCTCATCTACCATTGATCATTAATTTGTGAAAGCATAAACAATTGCATGCGAATATAGAAGCATCAATCGCACATAACACAGTATTTCACTGGGGAAAGCATCTTGCTAAAAACCCCAAACTATCTATATATTATATTGATTGAGATCATGTAACAGAACACAGTACAATACTCCTCGCAAGTACTCAGTACTATCTCCACCTGTTACACACAAACTAGCTCAGATCTAAATCAATCACTGTTTCAAATCACCTCCGCTGCTTGCCAGACTCCACTGCGCAATCCTGCATAGAGAATGGATGAGAATGGCTGAACCATTCACGTGTTTCCCTTGTGTAACACTACGCAATCCTCATTGGAAACTCAATCCCGTTGATTGTGCAAATCACATGCACAACTATAGTCACAACTGACAGCTGTCTTGCGCTTTCACTCACCTCTAACACTTGTCTACAATAAATTGTTCATGAATTGAGTTAGCTGATGTATTCTTTAGTTGATTTATGAGTTAATAATTAGTGAATTAATTAATAACTAATTCACACCACTCAACATTAGTCTATTTGCCAGTTAGACTAACTACAACTAGTTCAAATAAGTCAAACTGAACACAACTCCATCAACTCCTGATCCAACTCCACAGAACTCAATCACTGAAGTCTTAACTGAATTCCTCCATGCAATAGCTCAAGTTAACCCATAGGAACCACGTATTTCCTTCTGGCAGCTGCATGTGCGACATCCGTAGCTCAAACTGAAGTGCTCCAAGAGAATAAGATAATGTTTATAGTCCAAATATTATTAAGGGCTAATAATATTCGACTATTCTATATTTAGACTGATAGTCAAAAAATAGACTCCGCCCATATGTCTAAAAATAGAGGTCCATCTATTTTTACCAACTTGATCAACCATCCACAAATAACATCCTGCAACTCATAGACCATGATCCATATGTCTAAAAATAGACTTTGCGCCAAAAATAGCCTATGGGCCCACTTAGTGAAGGCGACTTCTTTCCACTAAGCTCCATCATCTTGTTGCATTCTCAACAACCTCAGACCCCCAAGTTCCAGGTATATGGATCCAACATTCTTAGGCAGTTTTACAACAACCACTTGTGTATGGAGTCCAAAAACTTTAGGCTAGTTTACCTTTTAGAGAAATGTTTCCTTTATTTCATCTTCTAGCTTCTTCACCTCCACGTCCATCAAAGCGCTCCTCTCCCTTAGCCGTACCCCGTCTTCTTCAAGTTCACGAAGTCTAAGTTTTCCTCATCGGATTTCTTCCTCAAGTCTTATGTGTTTTCTTTCTCGTGGATCTTTGATTCCTTCGTTCAATGCTTCGTGGACTATCGTATCTATGGGTGTTGTTACGCGTGGACTCAGCTTCGCATGCTCTATAGGGACTACATCCACTGCTTCATACTTCAGCTTTGGAAGCGCTTGCGCGGTGAGAGTTTTACACATGGTCCTATAAGCCCATACAACCGCTGGTACACATAGGTCCCAATCAGTGCATCTCACACGGTGGACCTTGTTCAACACTTCACACACCTTGGCAAAGGCTTCCCCGTGTATGATTTTCAGCGCGCTAGGTCTTATCACTCTTCGTCATTTGTGCACTTGCCTTGCCTGCTTCTGCTTGTTATTCATGTCTCTTATCATGACAGCAGTGTGCATTCATGCGGGTTGCGTATCATAGGACTGCACCCATCTGGAAAGGTGGATGCGGAGGTTGTTCCATCCATCATGCCCGGCTTTCATTTGCATCTAGGACTTCCCAAATTGTAAGCACATCATCTTTCTGCATTCGCACCAGTCCTCGAAACTCTATTGGTGCATACCCCACCACATTGCGGGCGTAGCGCATAGTGCCCATTTCACAGCATCGAACCGTTGTTGTTCTGGTACTGCGCTTTCAAACTCGTTTAGGAATTCATCTACCACTATCAACCCATCATACATTGGTAGATCCCTTACCTCTGTTGTCATGGAGTGCAGTGATCTTACCATCATGTTGCAGTTGAGTGTGGTTACCTCATGTAATCAGTTCTACCATCGTTCTGTTTCCTCATCCGAATCTGATGTGCAGGAGCTTTGGCGCTTGCACGAAATCTGGCCATCGATTGTAGGATTAACCCAATCCTATTCCCAAGCGATTATCTTGTAGATATAGTTTAGCTCGTCGTCGCTCTCATCGTCGCGCACTAGCTTTGTGTAGCGCACTCCTTCCGTAGGGTCTAAAGGTACCACTATGCGAAGTGCCTTTTTCTCAAAAATCATTTTGCGCTTCTTCAGGTTTATCACTCCATTCATATTAGTGGCCCAATCTATTCCTAGTAGTGTGAGATAGGGATTGTTGTCATCGAAAATCTCTATTACCTCGAAATATGCAAGTGCACTCGCACCTTCGATGTCTACCATTATACTTGTTATACAAAAATATCATCACCTTGATTATTTGCAGTTGGTATGGACCTATCACCACCTATACCAGCCTCCTAATCAAGTCTCAGACCTCAGCTCTTCAAAACAAGCTTTAGAAATGAGAGAAAGACATCAAAAAAGTAATGTAACTCTGGTTCTGCACTTTCTCTCACTTTTGCCTGTAGGCCCACACCTTTTGTTCAGAATACCTGCGTACTTATACACTTTGTATTTAAAGGGGAGGGTGCGTACCCCTATGAAAGTCAAAAGGCGCAATTTTTATCTTAAAAAACTCACTTTGGGTTAATTCTAGAGGTTTCTAGAAGGAATTTTGACGTGGATTGTTCGCTCCAAGGTGGTTCATGCATCCCAAAAGAGAAGGAGCTAATCCCTTGTTAGGAGGAGCTATCCTTTTGAAGGAGGATTCTATCCCTTTGAAGGAGGACCTAGTAACTTCCCTCCATTGCACTATAAATTGAGGCATTGGGTTAGTTGCTAGAGAGGTTTAGAAGCTAAACATTTTGAGGGTAAATGCTGATGGAATTGGGACTTCCTAGTTAAACTTGAGAGGAGAGATCACATACCTTTTGGTTTCATTAGGAAATGAGTGAAACTTGTCAAAGTAGAGGAGACTTCTTGTCGGACCCTGAGAGGAGCTTGTACAGCATCAAGGCACAGGTTGTAAAGTTCTTCTTCATTTGAATTAATACAATCAGATTCATTTTTCTCAACAAATTGTCTTATTGTTTGTTTCATAATCTCCTTGAT
>APFE030849891.1:0-98319 GCA_000404065.3 Pinus taeda
GGGGGAATGTTGACACCTAATCCTCACGATTGGGTGAATTTATGTAAATAATTAAATTAGGAATGTGAACAGTCATCAGGAGATGACCTGAACAGTCACACCCTTTTGTATATAACAATAACATACCTGATGGAATAATAGAAATCAGTTTTTCTGCCAAATGGAGTTATTTCCTGGCCTGACAATAATTGATTTATCAGTTAGATGAAACAATACCAGTTGTTGCAATAGGATTCCAGTTGTAGAAATTTTCACATATAACCCCAAGAGAAGGATCAGAAGCAGGTTGTTCCCCACTACCATTATTAAATCACATTGTGGTGTAGGGGAGTCAAATGGAAGAATCGTAGCAAGTGCATGTGGGTAAGGTGTTGAGAATAGAGATAAGCAATAAATTCACTCTTATCATGCATTTGTTGGTTTTGTTGCCTTCTTTTATCTCCTCGTTGTCCAGTTAAACTCGTAAGTTTTAGTTGGTTTGTGTTGCTACGTTTTTGCTCATAGATATTGATGTTAATGCTAGCATCCACAAGTAACAAGAACCTTATAAACAACGAGGCTTGCACGAGTGGCTGCCAGAAGTTGTCAAAAGTGGTCACCCGTCATTGGTATAATAGGGAAAATATGTGTGGGAACACCACTCCAAACTAGCATGACTGAACAATGTTAACAAGCATGCACCCTCATGATATGACAAGGATAGAACTTAAGCCCAAGAGAAGGATCTGAAACAAATTGTTTCACCCTCTGCCAAAAATGAAGGCTAGAAATCACATTATTGAATACGGTAGCAAGATGGAAGAATCATACCCACTGCAAGTAAATAAGGTGTTAGAATAGAGATAAAGTTATGGCTTCAATCTTCTAAAATATTTGTTTCTTTTGAGGCTCACTTTCATCTCCTTGTTATCTACTTAGAGGCCCTCTCTAGTTTTAGGCTTTAATTGGTTTACGTTACCTAGTGTCTCTCAGGCTTAGTCTCAAAACAAGCACCTACTTGGAATCATTAAATTCAATGTTGTAAAGTATAGGCATTACACTTGCCATCCTCCCTGCCCAAGGGAGATTGTTAGCTCTATGTGTAGGATGTTTGTTCACCCTCAATAGCTAAGAGGTTGGTCTCAAATTGTTTTCAACCAATTAGTGCATTTTTTCGTTATTTGAATGCTTTATTAACCTACCTACTTGATTTAAGCTTCCTTTGGTACCTAGACTATAACAAGGTAAAGGTGTATTTGGGAGTATGGGAGGAATGACAAAAGGCAGTTGATCGCTATAGAATGCACATTGAGGCCCAAATAAAGTTGATTGATGAAGGTGGAATAATGTCTATAGGATAAGCTCCGAAGGGAATTCCAAATTAATGTTGAAATCTAACCCTTCCAGAAGCTTTGCATCCTAGAGTGGGAATGCACTCTTTCCCAACCTTTCATGGAGACCAAATTTTTCTACTCATTGTTATATTGGCTTACTAGGTCAAGTCCATGTCAAACATGTATTCGTCCATCAACAAGACACTTAATAATATAGTGATGGAAGGATTCCATGATACTTTTGGCTCCTCTATGCAAGATGTAGAGGTGAAATTTGACACAAAGAAGTGTATTTAAAAGGCATTTAGGCAACATGAAATCCATGGAGCAGGGTGTAACATTATGGACTTGAACAGCCAAATGTGTCACTCCAAGGGCTTAAGAAGAATTTAGGCACTATGAAATCCATGGAGCAGGTTGTAAACATTATGGAGTTGAAAGGCCAAATGTGTCACTCCAAGGGCTTAAGAAGAATTTAGGCACTATGAAATCCATGGAGCAGGTTGTAAACATTATGGAGTTGAAAGGCCAAATGTGTCACTCCAAAGAAAATGTGGGATTAAATGACACAAATGATAAGCCCACAAAATCTCGTGGCATGAAGAACTTAGTGCCCCTCCCAACACAAATGAAGACCAAGCTGGAAAATCATCCCAGTCTAGTTGGTTCTCTTATAAACTAGATTGAATCTTAAGTCTGTGAATTGGATAATTGGATGTTTAGAGTCAATAAACTTCATAGTTTATGGCTTCTCGAGGCCTTAGTCAAGGCTTTTCCTTGTCATCTTTTTTGTTTCTTTTAGTTGCAATAGCTCTATGCAGATTGATTCTAGAGGCAACGACGGTTGGGCACTCCAATGGAATCAATTTGGCAGGCATAGTTGTAACTCATTTGTTGTTTGTGGATGACATTCTCCTCTTTGGAGAGGTACCTTATGAGAATTGAAATGCCTTGAGATCATCATGGAAACCTTTTGCAAGAAAATGGGAACGGATGTTTGATCCTAGGCCTAGCCCGTATCACTCCAAAGAGTTACCGATCCACCATGGTTTTAAAAATAAAATTAAATTAACAAAAAAAAGAGTTCCAATGAAGCTTCAACCTCTTAACAGTCTTATTTGTTGTTCAATGGGATAAGTGAAAACTTGAAGATGTGGTTAAGCCAGCTAGTTCCATTGAAGCTTCAGCCTCTTGATAAAGCAAGTATCTAGGGATTAACTTAAAACCTAGTGATTACAAAATAGCTAATTGGTTATGGCTAGTTAAGAAGATTGAAGGACAAATCAATTGTTGGTGTCATCATTAAGTGTTGAAGGGAGGGGAAATTTTTGTTATTGTTAAGTTACTTCTTGAGAGCATACTTCTTTATTGATTATCTATCGAGAATGGCCCAAAATCAATCTTGGAAAAGGTTAGAAAGAAGTGTTCAAGCTTTTTGTGGTCAAGTAGCAAGGGAGGGGAGTGTTTTCCCTTTCGCAAGTGGTCAAGGATTGCAAATAAACAAGAGAATGGTGGCTAAAGGTTAAAGAACTTGCAGGCATTTGGAAAAGCGTTTGGCCGCAAAAAAAATCTGTGGAGGTACTTATTTAAACAGGCTCTCTGAGGGAAGGTAACGACGGCAATGTATTTGGAAAATAGGCATCTAGGCATCTGGAGGAGTGAATTAGGTTTGAATCTAAATATTCAAAAAGTGCCTAATAACATGTGGAAATGTTTATACAAAGTTTATGAAATCTTTATTCCATGGGTCATTTGGAAGGTTGGCAACAGATCCATCATCCAATGCGAAGGTGGAAGAGCACTCGTGGATCAGATGTCGAAGGAATATTTTGCTTTTAAAGCCCCTAAAGAGACACCTTCACAATAGGAGGGAACTTCTCTTCAAAATGCTTCAAGCACTGCAATGCCTAGTACAAGAATTCAGGATTGGAAATTTGCTAAAGATATGGAACTATGTCATTTGGGATGTGAGTGGCCTCAATATATGTTATTGACCTTAAACATAGCACGGTTTCTCTTGTGGAGCAAGAAAATGAATTATTGTTGTTTTTTCCACACGCCGTAGGTCTGGTCTATACCCTGGCTAGGAACACAAACACACTAGTAGTGCCCAAAAATAAACAACATTGCACAACTAAATATAATAGCAAACAAATCAATACCAGTACACAGTATTTATGGCCCAAAACACATTCCTTACTAGTCCTTAAATAAGAAAACCCTAGGGCTCCCATATTAGGGATCATGGCCCTTTACAAAGCCCAATACAAAGCTAATATACACAATCAATCCTTTGACCAATCCACCTAGGGTCGAGGCCTAGCCCATCAGGCTCTCATCTGCCCAACAAATAAATACAATTAGTTGTCCTTCGCCTACAAAAATACAACCAGCAAGAACTTGACTCACCTGGGCTAGTTTCCTTTAGCCCATAGTCATTATAAAAGCCTTGTTGTGCCTTTTTGTCATCCCTACCAATCCTTTATTAGGCCTCCAACCTTTGGCAACCCTGTCTAGATCTCTACCAACTCTCCTTTGTTGCGTCAGCTAGGACCTCAAACTAGGGATCCCCTGCCCTAACCAGGTTATGACCAGCTCTAACACCAATTGCAGCCTTCCACAACAGCCTCAACCTCCTCTGCTTTGTCCTCACCCTAGGGTTCTAGGCTATGGCCTACCTAATAGGCCTCCCTTAGTCGTCACGGTTCCTATAGCAACACTAACCATTCTCCTTTTCAACTCAGCCTTATTAGTTATGGCTTGCATCAACCTCAGTCTTGGCCTCCTTCCTAGACACTTAGCACTTCCTGTGGCCTTCTTTCACAGTGTTTAGCCCTCGGTTCTAGGTATGTGGCTTTCTTCTTGTTGTCCAAACCAACAACAAAACATGGCTCTCTTGATTAGACTTTGGCCCTCCTTAAATACAATATATCAGCACTCAAACTAGGGATTGGTCCTCCTGATCTAGCTAGAACAAACCTCGAATCACTCCCACTGCAGCCTACTCCTTCACTAAACAAAACACAAACTCGACCTTGTCCTATGCTTGTTGCTTCTTCTCTAGGGCTACCTATGGCTCCTTTGCTTGCATGGGCTAAGTCCTTCTAGCTTCCTCTTACAAGTGAGGTCCCTCTCACTTGTGATACTAAGCCTCTCCATTGGCTTATACTTATACTTTTCTCATAGGTGACTTAGGAGCCTTCTTTGTCCTTCAAGAGACCCCACTTCACCACTCAAAAACAAATTAGAATATAAAATTTCTTTCCATGGGTTCCAAGACCATTCCTTTGGGTCAACATCCCAAACTTTGGGTGTCTTTCCCACAAGCTTTCTTTTTGTGGGTTTTCTCTACTTGGAAATACATTCTAAGGTACCCAAATTTCAACACTCCCTCTTAGTGAGGAAAGTATTTCCACCACTATCTAGAAATGGTCTTGCCTATAAATCTTATCCACAACCATGTCCTTCCGGAAGACTAAGATCTTTGACGATACCATACTCCTAGACATCTCCAACTCCATGACTTTTTCTTGCATGGCCATGACTTTCCCTCCATGTGCCACGTCTTCTCTTTGCATGATTATGACTTTCCTTGGATGCTTCATGACTATCCTTGCATGTACCATGACTTTCCTTGCATGCACCATGACTTTCCTTGCATGGTCTGCGACTTTCCTTACACATACCACAATCATTCTTGCATGGTTCGTGACTTTCCTTATATGACCTAGAAGACTCCACTCTCTTGCTTGAACTTGAAGGTTAGACTTCCTTTGAAGCCAGACTCCCTTTGAATGTACACAACCGCCCCTTGGCACACATTGCTTTCACTCCCAAGAATTGCTGCAACTGAACTTGTGTCCTTTCAAGGTCAATCCTGAGCTACAATTGAACACTAGGCCTAGTCTACTCTAGGCCACCACAACTCAACTCTGCAAGTGTCTGGATCATCATGGGTCAAACACCTAATATGCACATGGGTCCACAGCTGGATGTGCAACTTTGCAACCCAATTAAGAAATCATCTCGCAATCATCTTGCCATCCACATGAATCTATCTCATCCAAGCCAAAGCACATGAATTGTCTCAACATACTTTGACAAGTCAACAAAAGTCCATCACCAACAACCTACCACACAACATACTGTTGTGCACCGAGTATTCCACCAATCCAACAAAACTTGTTGAATTTCCACGACACTCAAGAATCAGGTTTGGGTCTTAAAATATCTTACACAAACACACTCAAATGCCAAAACACTTCTACTTTATAGAGTGGAATATACAACATCAATGAATCAACTAGAGCACGTGACAATTTTTAACTTTTTTCAAACCCACTACTTATATTACAATATAGAATACAACAGTCTTAGGGCTCTCGTACCAAGGATCATGGCCCTTACATACAACCCTAATACAAGGACACAACTAGGGCTTGGCGTCAGTCACTTTGATAACCAATCTACACTGAACAAGAAACCACATTCAGTCCTTTCAATCCATGTTCCCTGAACACATCTGGTGGGTTTTTTTGCCTCTCAACTATTGATCACTCTAGCCAACCACTATCAATGAATGCAACTCATTTTGTGTCACTGAAATTTGGCTCATGGATCTGGCCACTAGTAGCTCACCTACTCCATTAGGACGATTGCTCACGAATCTACACTGAACAAGAAAACACTTGACCTACTTGCTAATAGTGGCCACGTTCAGCCCTTTCAATCCATGTGCCCTGAACACATCTAGTGGGTCCTTTTGCCTCCCAACTGTTGATCACTCTAGCCAGCCACTATCAATGAATGCACCTCATTTTGTGTCACTGAACTTTGGCTCATGGATCTGGCCACTAGTAGCTCACCTACTCCATTAGGATGACTATGCATCAAGTCTTTGAGAACTGTCGTTACTTCACTAAAGTTTGCCCATCTGCAGCTTTTGAACTAGCGCTCATAGATTTGCCTCCTAACAGCTCATTGACTCCTTTCATGAACCTGTACTTCAGGTCTGCATCTTGCACTCCTTCCTACACTACATCTAGCACTGTTCAAAACTTTGTTTGTGAACAGTGCTCACTCTTCAAAATTTGCCCACTTGTTAGCCTTCTTGTCACCTTAGAGTGTTGATCCTAGGGCCTACACATCTTTGCCCCATTCTGTGACAAATTAGCCTCCTTTGTCACTGTTTTTAGGGCCACTAAATCTTCCCACACACACAATCACTCCTTGATTGATCTAGGGCTACAAATAATTTGCCCTCAATTCTGCAATTTGTTCCTCAAATTGCATGGATCGACTGTTGCTCATGATCTATGAACAGGATTCCATAAACCCTTCTCTCCACTCAATCCATCAACCCTCCTCTGCTTTAGTTCACCCTTAAGATGTTTCAACTTCACAAAGGACCAGCGCATACACAAGACTTGTGTGTACACCAGCGGCCTTGATCTTAGGAATACACCAGCAAAACTAGCTTCTCCTTTAGGGTCTCGACTCTCATCCCTTGCCTCCAAATTTGAACCAAGGCTTCACAAATACAGACTACTTGACAGAGAAACATGGTTACAACATCACTGGAATAGCCCTAATCTAGGGCTTGCAACTTTTGTCCTAAACTCTTCAAGACAACCCTCCATCACTTGGCATTGGATCAATCACGGGAGCCAAATCAGCCATAACTTCCCTAAGACGCCTTGTTGTACCATCTTAGAGTCATTGTGTTATGCATTTCTCTGATTTTTCAGACCTCTTTTAGGGCACCTATTCCAACTACAAGTGTGCCCCAAACTCGACCTCTAATATTCTTTGTACCAGTGCCAAAACCCCTCTCACAAACCCTTTTATCTCTGTGTTGATGTCTTTACTTGTGCAATCTTACTCCTGCATTAGATCAGGTATCTCGGCCTTCCAAGATGGAGCTTAGATCTCTCCAAATCACATGTTGAAGGGCCTCGGCCCTGTTCTAAAGATCACCATCTTTGCAACCAAATCTATGAGGGTTTTGTACCAACATATGTCAAGATACACTTCCTATTTCAACCTACAAATCTCCTAACTCGTTCAGATCAAATATTGGAAGAAGAACTCCAACCTCGGCCTCCTTCAGCTTGCAACTGACTCTTCTAGGTTTGCAGCTCTTCAAACTTGGCCCCCTCCTCATGATTGAATGCCCTTAATGTACAAACTCAACCTTACTTGCAGCCCATGCTTAGCCTTCAACTTGGCCTTTCCTTGGACTACATCTCTCCTAGCCTCATGATCAAATGAGCTCCTCCCACTTGATTATCTAGCCTTCTCTTAGGCCTCTTTAAATAGTTCTTCCTTAGGCCTCTTAGGAACCCTCTAGATCTTAGGGGTTTTGTCCGCTTAAACCTTAGGAAATATTAATTTTCCTTTTAATTTCTTTTTAGATTTTAAACGACATCTTGGGTCTAAAAGCCCTCTATTTGGGTTCTTTGCCCACAAAGCCTTTTGTGACCAAACTTCTCACAAACCCAACTACTAGGCTTGTGGAGTACCTCCCAAGCTACACAATTCAATAGAACTCCCATCCTACCTCGTCACCAAACCAGTCAAGACCACATCTCCATGTTATTTACTGGACCTTTTGTTCCATGGCACAGACCCAACTCCTGGGCTTGTGGAGTACCTGCCAAGCTACACAATTCAATAGAACTCCCATCTTACCTTGTCACCAAACCATTCAAGACCACATCTCCATGTTATTTGTTGAACCTTTTGTTCCATGTCTAGCCAACTCACTTGGCAACATTGTTGCTTTTTTCAACAGTCTCGTAGCTCCCTCCTAGAGCTGACACCTGTGCACACTTTGATCTAGCTACCCTTCAAAGTAGCTATCATGCCATGTTGGAATTTCCACACACCCTAGGTTTGTTCTATGCCCTAGCTAGGGACACAAACACACTAGTAGTTCCCAACAGTAAACAACTTTGCACAACAAAATATAATAGTAAACATATAAATAGTACATAGTATTTATGGCCCAAAGCATGTTCCTCATTAGTCCTTCAATAAGAAAACCTTAGGGCTCCTATACCAAGAATCATGACCCTTTATAAATCCCAATGTAAAGCTAATATACACAGTCAATCCTTTGGCCAATCCAACTTGGGCTGAGACCTAGTCCATCAAGCTCTCAATTGCCCAACAAATAAATACAATCAGTTGTCCTTCGCTTACAAAAATAGAACTAGCAAGAACTTGACTCACCTTGGCTTGTTCCTTTAGCCCACAATCATCATACAAGCCTTGTTGTACCTTTTTTCAGTGCTTCCAGTCCTTTGGTAAGCCTCCAACCTCTGCCAGCTCTCCTTTGTTGCTTAAGCAAACCCTAAACCTGTTGTGAGTGCCCTTCTTCAATAGCAGCTTGTTGCTTTAGGCCTTAGCCTTGCCCTAACTAGGTTGCGGCTAGCTCTAACACCACTTGTAGCCTTCCACAACAACCTTGGCCTCCTTTGTTTTGTCCTAGGCCTAGGGTTCTAGGTTGCGGCCCTACCCTAACAGACCTCCCTTAGCCCCCACTGCTGCTACAGCAACACTAACCAGCTTCCTTTTCAACTCGACCTACCCGTATTAGTTATGGTCTGCATCAACCTCAGCCATGGCCTCCTTCCCAATGTTATTAGAACCGGCAGGTCTGGCCATTTTTAGCCCAAAACCAGTACGAACCGGCCAGTTCAGGACCGGTTTTGTTTTGTTTGTATCTTCGCCGGTCAGCGTAAAAAATTTGCCTCTTTTATTTTTTGATTTTTTTTCAATTGGTTGGCCTACTTCTAACTCTCCCCTAGGCCAACCTAATATTCAAGCCTATGGTCCTATTATTGCTATGCATTTCATAGGAATGTTAAATTCTTAAAGTAAAAGTGACATTCTCCTTAATTTTTCATTTCCATACTTTTACTTTAATTTTTAACATTACCATGAAATGACTCGGGATGTTTGACAGTGGTTTCAACCTCATTGGATTTCATACGGAGAAAGTAAAAAATTAGATTTCACTCAAAATCCAGCAGACTTAAAAAAATTCCAAGATATCAGGATTGCGGGGATTGCAACATTTCCATTGGATTTTGTCATGTACGAGGGTAAGGAACTAGTATTTTAAAGAGCACCAATCCCTCTATGTACTTTGATGCTAGTGGCAATGGTTGTTGAACTCCTCTGTCATGACTCCACTAAAAATATACCCATCACTCAAACAAAATCTTGACTTGACATGTTACACTTTTTCTATCTTATTTTAATGTTTAGAGGGTTATATTGATGACAAAGATCCCAATATAGGCAATGATTGCAGACTTAGTTGCTACTCATTCTTCAAATAAGGATGATCAGGATGATGATTCTGATGATGACATTGACAATTAGCACTTGTAGGTTCTAGTTGTAGTATTGCAGACTATAGTATCATACTATCATGTTATTTTGGACTATAAAGGCCTTTTAGAGCATGTTTTTATGTTTTTTGGTTCAGCAATGTTTTGCACTAAGCGCTATTTTGGTTATATGCACTATATTACTTACTATATAAATGAGAAATTTTGCATATTTGTGTATAAAAGGTTTGGATTCATATGGATGCACATGAATATATATGTTTTTCATTAAAATATGAATATTTTATGTGTTTTTGGTGAACCGGTTTTTTTCTGGTTTTTTACCGGTTCCCACTGGTTACCGATCCACAAGGTTTTTCGATTCGATCATCGGTTCAGTTATGATAACATTGCTCCTTCCTAGGCGCTTCATGTGACCTTTTGTAAGTCTTCAACCATCAGTTCTAGGTTTGTAATGCTCTTCTTGCTATCCAAACCAACAACAAAACTCGACCTTCTTGATCAGACTTTGGCCCTCCTTAGATTTGTTATACCAACCCTCAGTTCTAGGTTTGTAGTGCTCTTCTTGCTATCCAGACCAACAACAAAACTCGAACCTCTTGATCAGACTTTGGCCCTCCTTAGATTTGTTATACCAGCCCTCAAACTAGGGCTCAGTCCTCCTGATCTAGCTAAAACAAACCTCAAATCACTTACTCCAACTACAACCTACTCCTTTACTAACCAAAACACAAACTCGACCTCTTCTTATGCTTGTTACTTCTTCTCTAGGGTTGCTTACAACTCCTTTGCTTGCCCAGGGTAAGTCCTTCTAGCCTCCTCTCTTACAAGTGAAGTCCTCCTCACTTGTGATACCAAGTTAGGTAACTTGGGAGCCCTCCTTGTCATTCAAGAGATCACACTTAACCACTCAACACCAAATTAGAATATAAAATTACTTTCCATGGGTTCGAAGCCCATTCCTTTGGGTCAAACCCCCAAACTTTGGGTGTCCTACCCACAAGCTCTCTTTTTGTGGGTTCTCTCCACTTAAAATAACTTCCGAGCTTACCCAAATTTCAACGCTCCCTCTTAGTGAGGAAGGAATTTCAACCACTTCCTAGAAGTGGCCCTACCTCTAAATCTAATCTACAACCATGTCCTTCTAGAAGACCTGGATCTTTGAAGATACCATACTCCTAGAAATCTCCATCTTCATGACTTTTCCTTGCATGGCCATGACTTTCTTTGCATGACTCACGTCTTCTCTTTGCATGATCATGACTTTCCTTGCATAATTCATGACTATCCTTGCATGGACATGACTTTCTTTGCATGACTCACGTCTTCTCTTTGCATGATCATGACTTTCCTTGCATAATTCATGACTATCCTTGCATGTACTATGACTATCCTTGCATCTACAATGACTTTCCTTGCGTGCACCACGACTTTCCTTGCATGTTCTACGACATTCCTTGCATGTGCCACAATTGTCCTTGCATGGTTCATGACTTTCCTCGTATCACCTGGAAGACTCCACTCGCTTGAACCTAAAGGTTAGACTTCCACTAGGCAGTTGACTCTCCTTTGCAGTCTCCCTCTGAAGCCAGACTCCCTCCGAGCCTACACAACCACCCCTTGGCTCACTTTGCTTTCCCTCCTAGAAAGTGTTGCAACTGAACTTGTGTCCTTTCCAGGTCAATTTCGAATTGTGTTTTAACACTGAGCCTAGTCTACTCTACCGCAACTCTTCTCTGCAAGTGTCTTCATCCTCTTGGGTCAAACACCTCATATGCACATGGCTCCAATGTCAAATGTGCAACTTTGCAACTTGCCACACAACATACTAATGTGCATAGAGGTCTCCACCAATCAACTAGAACTCCCATTCTGCCTGATCACCAAAGCAGTAAATACCACATCTCCATGTTCTCTATTGAACTTTTTTTCCATGTCTACCTAACTCACTTGGCAACATTGTTTCTTTCTGCAACAATCTCACAGCTCCCTCCTAGAGTTAACACCTGTGCACACTCTAATATAGTTGCCCTTCAAAGTAGCTCTAATACCATGTTGGAATTTCCACGCACCCATAGGTTTGGCGTGTGCCCTAACTAGGAACACAAACACACTAGCAGTGCCCAATAATAAACAACTTTGCACAACGGAATATAATAGCAAACAGATCAATGACAGTACATGGTATTTTATGGCCTAAAATACGTTCCTTATTTGTCCTTCAATAAGAAAACATTAGGGCTCCCATACCAAGGATCATGGCCCTTTACAAACACCAATACAAAGCTAATATACACAGTCAATCCTTTGACCAATATAACTAGGGTTGAGGCTTAGTCCATCAAGCTCTCATTTGCCCAACAAATAAATACACTTAGTTGTCCTTCACCTAAAAAAAAAACAACCAATAAGAACTTGACTCACCTAGGCTTGTTCCTTTAGCCCACAGTCATCATACAAGCCTTGTTGTACCTTTCTGTAGTATACCTAGGGGGGATAATATGGGGTACAAAGGGAGGTACCTAAGGGAATAATGTAATAATGGAATCGGCCATAGTAATAAATAAGGTGGTTAACCCGTATCATGTAAGGGACCACAAGTAGTTAGTAATAATGTAATGGGCCCATGTATTGGATAGATGTATGAGGGAACCATGGTAATGACCCATGGTATTGTATGTATGAGGCCTATATAGAGACTAGAGACTCCACATTGAGAGATGTCAAGGAATATTGTATGAACAGGCATATGGCTTGTGGAGTGCTCTCCTTCCTTAAGGAGTGAATGTACGGTGTTGCCCTACTTTAAGGGTTTGATTAATAAAGAAGCATTTATATCTATATTCAGATCCGGTTATTTCTTGGGTTTATTTGCATTGTCTTATATTTTCATATAAGATCTATAACAAGTGGTATCAGAGCACTTTCTTGGGCAAAGTGGAGAATATTTTTTTGTTATTTTTGCAGGAATTTTTTGGGGCGACGGGTTTGTAGATCAGATCTGTACTTTTTGGTGCAAAATCTAATTGCAGATCTGGATTCTTTGTGAAAAATACCCAAATTCAAAAAAAAAACGGCCAAATCGAAGTCCGGATTAAGGAGATATCTCTGATTTAAAAATCAGTGGTGTGCATTTTTCAGGGCGGTGAATTTGCAGATCAGATTTGTACGTTTTTGGGTAAAATCTGCAAAATATAATTGCAGATCTGAATTCTTTGTGAAAAAATACCCAAGTTCAAAAAAAATCGGCCAAATCAGAGTCCGGATGAAGGAGATATCGCTAATCTAAAAATCAGTGGTGTTGCAGACATTTTTCGAGGCGACAAATTTGCAGATCAGATCTATACGTTTGCAAGTTCAAAAATTTTATCGGCCAAATCGGAGTCCAGATGAGGGAGATATTGATGATTTAAAAATCAGTTGGGTTGTAGACATTTTTTCGGATCAGCAGGTTTGTGGTGCAGATCTATACATTCTAGTGCACAATATGAAAAACCTAATTGCAGATCTGGATTTCTTGTGAAAAAATACCCAAATTATAAAACAAAACAAAAAATAGTCGAATTGGAGTCCGGATGAGGGAGATATCGCTGATTTAAAATCAGCTATTTTTTTTAGAATTTTTGGTGTCGGCGGGAGAGTTGCAGCGCGGATCTGAAGTTCCAATGCCTAAATCAAGATTTCTATCACATGGGAAGATGCAAAATGGTTATTACATTTCCGAAAACAGGGCATAATAAAGATTCTGAACAATATTGACTAAACTGCGAACCACTCTAAATTTTCACCAAGTGATTTTTTTTTCAAAACACCCTTCATGGCGATTCTATATTTTATAGGAAAAGATGATGGTCCTACTATTGAAAAATACATAAAAGAAATAAAGTCAGTATGGGAAAAAAATTGGAAATTTTGGGTAGTGTACCAATTTAAAGATGAAGCTACCAAATGGTGGTTCTCACTTGACAACAAGCAGTAACCAAACTTTCAGATGCAGAATTTGAAAGAGTCCTTTTAGACAAATGGTCGCGTGCTAGAAAAAAGGAAAATGAGACATGTAAGGGGTTATTTTCTATTGGTGTCTCCTTATTGCAGGTTCATGGATTGATTCAGAAGGAGAAGATGTTTGAGTCTATAAATCCTCGCTGCAAGCATAATTTTATCAATGTTAATTTGGCAAAAAAATTGCAAGTTCCAGCCAAACACATTGAAAACACACAGGTTGATGATGAGGATGTCCAAGTTTATGAGGATTTGAAGCTTTCTATGGATAAGTATGTGTTGCATGGTGATTTTTATACTTCAAATATGGATAACATGGATATTGTTCTGGGATATCCTTGGATGGAATCCGTGAGAACTATCAATATTAATGTGCAGAAGAAATTCCTGAAGCTCTGATATAAAAAGAAGAAAATTACATTGCAGGATATTTCCATTAAGCCACAAACAGAGACTAAGGAGGCAGTAGCACAAAGCTCTAATGAAACTTACACATCAGATGATGAGCCTTTGATGATCGACAATCAAACACAAATAGAGGTTGAAGCGGAAAAGGTTACAGGTGCTAATACATCAAATGAGGGCTCAGTGGTTGAAGTAATATTGGAAGATAAGACACAACAGCAGGCACCGCAACATGTACCAGATACCACTCAGACTCCACTATTGGTTAAAAATTCAGCATATCACCACCCACATCACCCCGCAAGAAAACAACCAACAAGATGGCAACAAAGTAGCCACAAGGACAACAACCCCCACATGATAGATAAAGAAGAGCGGCGATCCACCTACTACACATCAACACAAAAGAGCCGCCACAGTCAACTTCCATCTCAAGCGAGCGAGGCACCAGCTGGATCGAGGGTTCACCTTTCTCTTAGATGGCTAGATGCACGTGCATGGTACGAGTGGACTTCTCTTTTGAGTAGATCTTATTATTTGTGTTCTTCCCACATTTTGGGGACGAAACATGTTAAGGGGTGAATGTATGGTGTTGCCCTACCTTAAGGGTTTGATTAATAAAGAAGCATTTATATCTATATTCAGATCTGTTTATTTCTTGGGTTTATTTGCATTGTCTTATATTTTCATATAAGATCTATAACACTTTCTAACAACCCTACCAGTCCTTTAGTAGGCCTCCAACCTCTGCCAGCCCTATCCAGATCTTTGGCAGCTCTGTCCATACTTCTGCCAGCTCTCCTTTCCTATTCTAGCCAGCCATAAACCTGCTACGAGTGCCCTTCTTCAAGAGCGACTTGTTCCTTTAGCCTTCGGCCTTGCCCTAACAAAGTTGCAGCTAGCTTTAACACCACTTGCATGCTTCCACAATAGCCTTGGCCTCATTTGTTCTATCCTCGACTTAGGGTTCTAGGTTGTGGCTTGCCCTAACAAGCCTCCCTTGGCCCTCAATATTGCTACAACAACACTAACCAGCCTCCTTTTTAACTCGTCCTGCCCTTATTTGTTGCGACCTACATCAACCTTAGTCTCAGCGTCCTTCCTAAACACTCGGCCTTTCTTGCAGCCTTCTTTCACAATCTCCAGCCCTCAGTTCTAAGTTTGCGTCCCTATCCATACCAACAATAAAACTCGACTCTCTTGATCAGAGTTCGGCCCTCCTCAGATCTGCTATACCAGCACTCAAACTAGCGCTTGATCCTCCTTAGCTAGCTAGAACAAACCTTAGAACACTTGCTCCAGCTGCAGCGTACTCTTCTGCTAACCATAACACAAACTCGACCTCCTCATATGCTTGTAGTTGTTGTTGCTTCTCTAGGGCTGCTTGCCACTCCTTTGCTTGCCCATGCTAAGTCCTTCTAGCCTCCTCTCTTACAAGTGAAGTCTTTCTCACTTGTGATAGTAAACCTATTCATTGGCTTATATTTACAATTTTCCCTTAGGCGACTTAGGAGCCCTCTTTATCCTTCAAGAGGGCCCACTTCACCACTTCACCACTCAACAACAAATTAGAATTAAAATTACCTTCCATGGGTTCCAAGCCCATTCCTTTGGATCAAAATCCCAAACCTTGGGTGTCTTGCCCACAAGCTCTCTTTTGTGTGTTTTCTCCACTCATAAAGGTTTTTTTTATGGGTTTTCTCCACTCAAAAATACCTTCCAAGCAACCCAAGGGGTTATGACAAGATATCAAGCAAAGATGACTAAAAATGTGGGAGAAGCTAGGCACTCATGGTAAACTTAGAAGATAGATGGCCCTTATCTAGATCTTCCTAATTTCCAGTTTGGAAACTTGCTAAAGATTTGGAACTAAAACGTCATTTGGGATGTGAATGGCCCCAATATGTGTTATTGACCTTAAACATAGCATTGTTTCTCTTATGGAGCAAGAAAATGAATTATGTTGGACGAGGAATGTCACATTGTCACTATAGGGGTTATGACCGCAAAGTTAGGATATGAAGTGAAGGTGAGTGAATGTGGCAAAAGCTAGGCATTGGTTGTGGAAGGCAAATAGATTTTCCTATGGGTGTCGTTGACAAATAAAATTCTAATGTGAGATAACAGTTAAAAATGAAGCTGGGATGGACCTAGGTCATGTTCCTATGGGTGCCATTGACAAATAAAATTCTAATGTGAGATAACGGTTAAAAATGAAGCTGGGATGGACCTAGGTCATGTGTGCTTCTGTAAAAATGACTGAATTATGAGACCCTATACCACCTCTTTCTTCAATGTTATTTTGCAAAGGTTGTTTGAAAAGAGTTGCTCCAACCCTTCAAACTACAAGGTCAGTGGTCTCAAAATCTACATTTTTGGAGAGAACTGAAGATTTAATAGTGGATGAAGCTACATCTTTGATCAAGGCTCTCCCTGTTTATGCCGTCTAGGGTATCTGGTTTAACTCGAAATAAGGCTATTTTTTATGAGAAAGTGGATGGTATTGAGTGTCTCACCCTAGGTCAAAATTCCCTTTGGGGAAGGAAAAAATCCCTGAAAGCAAGTACGTAGGAGGAATCTCCAAATGCCCAAAATAGATCTTACCAACCCATGAGGTTATCTTGACAGAGTCTGCCAAGGTACTGCGGTACAAGTGAGTGCAGTTTGAAAGCTCGTGAGTGCAGTTTGAAAGCTCTCCTTTTTCTCAAGAATACATGTGTTCTCTCTAAAATATGGAGCAAGGATCGGAATGAATAACTAAATTTATGCTTTATGGCTTTTGTTAAAAGCAGTAGCAGACCATAAGGTGAAAAGGTTCAGATACTTGGAGACTCCAGATTTATTTTAGAGAGGGTAAGTAGCAAGTCATAACCTTCAAAATCTGTGTCCAAGTCCCATCATGAGAAGAATTCACTGTTTGAAAAGTAGTTTGAATGAAATCTTCATTCAAATATATAGGGAATTTATATAGGGAATTCAGCCAAAAGGTTGATATTTTATCTAAAGAGAATTCAATGTTGAAACGTTCATTCGTATATATAAGGAATTCAGCCAAAAGGTTGATATTCTATCTAAAGAGGTTATCTCAATTCAAGAAGGAACATTAATCAAACAAGAGATATGAAGGACAGCATTCCCTTGCCTTGCTAGGGATACATAAAATTCCCTTTTGATGTTCTCTTATGTTTAGTTTGTTTAAGGTCATTCAAGGATGAAACTAGAATGTTTTTATGTTAGCTCTATTTGGAGTAGTCGAAAGTTAAGCAATAAGCATGGTCGAAAGTTGGGTTTTAAAAGGGTAAGAATATTTTGAATGGGGGTAGTTGAGTGGAACATGGGTTGAACAGCTAGTCGAAGTACAGAAAATTCTCTTTTGATGTTCTTTTATGTTTAGGCTTCTTAAGGTCGTTCGAGGATGAAAACTAGAACAATACACTTTTGATGTTCTTTTATGTTTAGGCTGCTTAAGGTCATTCAAGGATGAAAACTAGAATAGTATTGTATTAGCTCTATTTGGATTGGTCAGTAGTTAAGCAATGGTGTGGTTGAAAATTTGGTTTAAAAAGGGTGAGACTGTAAATTCTCCTTGGTTTTGAATGGGGGAATGGGGGTAATTGAGTGGAACATGGGATGAAAAGCCAGTCGAAGTGTATTTGATTTCTTCTTCGAAATATTAATAAAATGTTTTTTTGCAGAAAGGATAAGAAAAAAATAGGGTTAGAAATTTTATTTTAATCATCCATATCAACGAACTCTACTCAATTCTAGGCAATTATTCTAGGCAATTTTTGTTAATGCACGGAGATTCCAATTATTATCCTTTACCAACATTGCCTCTAAATTTAAACAAACACATGATATAATTATCAAACAATTTTATCTATATATTGGAATAGATAGTCAGTAGATGAGGAGTCAAAAATAACAGCCTCTAAATTTAAACAAACACACATGATATAATTATCAAACAATTTTATCTATATATCGGTATAGACAGTCAGTAGATGAGTAGGCAAATATAACAGTTTAGACTGTTTTGGGCTGAAAGCTTTTATCTTTCTCAGCCAGTTTTTTTACCTTATTATGTTATGATGCTATATGTATTGAAATGCTTAAATGCATGTACTTATATAGCTTTTTATATATCTTAATAAAAAGTTACGATTTTTCTTTGGAAAAAATAAATATCAAACAATTAAAATGACATGGAACATAAAATTATGTAACAGAAAATGAGTAAATTCCCATACATACCTCCTTCACCTTCCCCACCAGACCACTGAATTCTGTGTTTTTTAGCACTAAACCCAAAATATGGGTAGTTAAGGCCCACCTTGGTTTTGCCACCAACCGAACCCAAAACAAAAACTATTCACAAAAATAAGAATTCACAAAGATTAAAAAACAATCAAAAGTAAATAAATAAATAATTAAAAAAAACACATAAATATAAATAAATAAACCACAAATTAGCATGGCCATGCTCACAAATACAAAAAAAAACACCAATGGAAAAAAAATACAAACAACAATAACAAAAAAGCAACAAAAAGAAAAAGAACGAATAGAAATAACAGATAAAAAGCAACAAAAAGAAAAAGAACAAATAGAAATAACAGATAGACCCTGCTCTGCAACCCTAGAAAGGGTCCATGACCAACCAAGATCACCCTGCACAACAAAATAGATAAGTATTAAATAGAGACCAAAAAATGTATGATAAATATATTCTAAGAAATAAGAAATAGAGACTAAAATATTTGAAAAGTGATCTTAGATATATACCTACAATCTTAGCAGTAATCTTATGCACCAGTACATCCTACGCCAACAACAAAAACCATAAGTCGTAAGAGAGAGTAGAACCATTATATTTTAAACCAAGATTATTTCATAGCAGATCATAAATTGATTTTGCACAAAAATATAGCTCACCTTTGCCACTTCCTATGCAAACAAGAAAAATTAGAACTATTATATTTTAAACAAAGATTATTTCATAGCAGATCATAAATTGATTGCACAAAAAGATAGCTCACCTTTGCCACCTGCTATGCAAACAACAAACAAAAATCATAAGAGGAAGCAGAACCATTATATTTTAAATGGAAAAGATTTTATAACAGATCATAAATTGATTTTGCACGAAAATATAACTCACCTTTGCCTCTACCTCTACAAGGTATACTACAGTCGCTCTCACATAGATATCAATAGATTTTAGTAGTGAACCACCACATAATATTGAAATTTACCAAACACACATGGAACGATGTATACACTTCTGCTTTCCCCTTCACCCACTTATGAGCTCTGCATCAACCCTATATCCACAAAATAGGAGTCACTAGGAAAAGCTTTAATTTCAACAACCATTCGACGTAGCAAAATCAAAGCATATAACATTAAATAGATACCACCAACCTAGATCCATCTTAACTTTAGATCTACAAATCTACCAAGCACCGAGAGGGATCAAATCTCTTGATCACTCTAAAAGAGGTTTGCATCTTAAGAAATTTGATCCCTCTTGGCACTCGGTAGATCCGGAGTTAAGATGGATCTAGATTGGTTTAATTTCTCCTTTAAATAGGTTATATTCCACATGAATTCCATGGGTTCATGTAAACCTAGAGCTAAAAAACCACAGGTTACTTGACAAGTCAAGTTTACGTTATTATTTTAGTTTAAAATTATTTTTATTTCAAGATGAGGTTTTTTAATTTATTTTTGACAAGTAAAAACATTTAACGTAGTTTTATTTTTATTTTTATTTGTCCAGTAAAAGTGTTTATAGGACGTTACATTACAAGGTGCAAAAATATATAATGATCAGTCTTAATAAAGCGCCAAAAATATCATGAGAAATATCCAAAAATCTTATCCAAAATTAAGGAAAATCTATTGCAAAGGCTAAAAATCACAAATCCTAAACAGAAAAGGAGGTAGAAGAAGCATTCAATTTGAAACGAGGAATATCCATTCGCATAACATACATTGGTTTTGTAGCAAAAGAGAACCCACCATTTTCCTTTACATCTACTCACTAGCCGCCCACATCTCTTTCGCACAAAGAGATTTCAATGGTTTCATCAGAAATCCACCTTCCTTTACCTGCAATACATTTCCATAAACATTTAAGGAAGCACATGATATAATAATGTAACAATGCAACACATTTCCTTAAACATTTAAGGAAGCACATGATATAATAATGTAACAATGAATGAGTTAAGTTCAACTAACATGAAACCATGCATGCAACATACCTCCTACTTCTTATCCTTCTCCTCGCTCATTGTACTTGTAAAATATGCTTCATTCCCAAACCCACAATATGAATCCTTATCAATAAATGTAGAACTCGCCCTCGACCTGAACTTCGCTGCATTGCCCCATATCCCTCTCAAACAAGGATATTTAAGCAATGCCATCAATGCTTTTCCACTTGCTCTATATTTCTTCACCTACATTGCATTGCACTAATAAGATGTCTTCACCGCATAAACCCAACAAAAATGGAAACAAAAAACTATTATATAGACATTAGAAAATCTTATGAGAAATATTAAACAAAAAACTTAAAGATATTATGAGAAATTCTAAACAAAAAAAATTTGAATAATAATATTTAAAAGTACATCATATGTAGAGATCAAAAATCACAAACCAAGTATAGTTAACAAGGGAGGATAACCATTGTATTTAAAGTTTAAACATGGACAATTTCATGGACGAACATACATGGGCCTTGCAACAGAGCATAACTCATCATCTCATCATTTGCCTTTGCATTTGCCTTAGGGCGCCATATCCTTCTCAGACAAAAATATTCAGTGCTTTCATAAACACTCCACCTCCGTTTACCTGCAATCACTCTAAATTTAAACCAACACACAAAATATAGTTATGATATAACAAACATGTAAAAGTTGTGACAAACAGGTAAATTTTGTAACCATAAAATAATGTTGTAACAAACAAGTAAAATCCCCATACATACTTTGTCAGCCGCTTTTCCCTTCTTCGTTGTCTCAATTGCTGAGACAGAAAGAAGACTTAAAACTAGCTCAATGAACTCAACCCTGCGATGTCCAAAAACCCCAAATAGCTCAAAGATCCACACTTGCACTTTTGGGTACACCCTATATGTATCATTTCCATATTCAAAAAACTGTGATCAGTTTTAAATTCTTGTTAATATGGATTCATCTCTACCATGTAACAAATGTCATAGAAAAACAGCAGGGGAAAAAAGTTACTCTCCGTTGAATTGTAGCTAGACTTTCTTCAATCTGTGAGTGATCTGCATTCACAAGTAATTCTCAGTTAAGGCCCAGCTCATACACCATACAATAATAGTTGATGTTTGACAAATTTATAGAATAAATGAATACCGGTCCAATACAAGTAAGAACTTCAAAATGGTGAACCAAACATACAAGCAAGTAATTCTCAATTAAGGCCTAGAATCCCGGTCCAATACAAGTAGAAACTTCAAAATGGTGAACCAAACTTACAATCAAGAACATTCGCCTCAACATCTTTGTGTTCAGCTCCTCCTCCGACCCCTTTCAAGCTTGTCACCAGCGTTTCATTATTTGAAGCATTACCCTGCTGAAGTGACTTCAATCTAACATCCCTAGAGATTCATCCTTGGAATTTTGCTTGAGATCCTCAAAGGAGATGCCAATTTGTCTTGGAAGATTAGCTTGCTTAGCACTCTTTTGTATTTCGTCTCTGCTATTGGCAGATGCCCACAGACAAAATCTTGCTTCTGTCAGCATCAGTCCCTCGTACAAGTGCTAATTTGCTAGATAAGCATTGGAACAAAGGATTCTTTCAACAATACTACAATTTCCCAAAAATTCCAAATGCCAAAATCCTATCACTCACTCAAAAATCACTGATAGATTTACAGGGAACCAAAAAAACGAAAAAAACAAAATCAAAGCAAAACTACATGGAGAGTTTCGACAATGACTTGGCAAATCCAAAATGGAGAGTCTTCTCCATGACTTGGCTTAAAAACTGGGAAGCCAGTGTATATAAATTCACTGAAACATGCGAACTTCTTGACCAAAATCGAGTCTGGGCAATTTTGGTTCAAACACAGTTTTGATTCCACTAGTTAGTTCAGAAAACAAAGTTGTAAAGAGTCATGATTTTCTGGAATAACGTTCAGAAAAACTTGTGAAAACAGCATCCCAGAGAGCTAGAGATATAGAATCTTTATCTTTAAAAATCTACAGAGGAAATACCGACTGCATGAATATTAACTGCTACCCAACCATATTGACAAGTTGATTCAAGTTTATTCAAGGTGGGAAAAGAGGGGAAGAGGGGTGTTAAGGCATCCACTTCCTATTTGGCATTTTCAAAACATTCCTGATGTAAGCCCTGGACGAAACAATGGACAATGGATGTCGAGGTTGTGGACAATGGATGTCGTGGTTGTGCAGTGTACTGAATAGTTGAAAAGGTTGGAGTCTATACAGATACATGAAAGGGCTTAATGGGGAACAATTTAAGAAATGTACTGTATAATGCATCTGTATAATGCATCTGAAATGAATAACTGTCAGCGTTGTGAACTTCACAAGTGATGCTTTGCGAAATAGTCTGTTGCAAAGCACTTGGAAATTCTTACAAACTGTTCGAATTGCATAGCATTATCAAGTACCTGTAAAAAAGAGGATGGACTTCAATTATCCCACAAGCTCTGGCAATCATTGATGTATGACAGTTTGAGCCATTATGCTCAAGTATAGACATTCTAGTATTGGTTGACTTCATTAGGGTTAGCGATAGCTCCAATGCCCAACCCTCCTGCATTAGTTAATCCTAGGTTAAAAAGCAGACACAAATAGTAACCTTAAGCATATTTCAAAACCAATAATTATTCATAATAGGAAACAATGAAACATACCTCCTCTAGAGTTTGTTTTATAATGATAAACAGTCCATTTTGTATTTTACTTACTCGTGCTCACCAAAACAAGCTATCTATAGTAAATACATAATAAGATATTAAAATCATTATACAAGTTAAACTAGATAGTTGAATGCAATAATAAATCATAATATGAAACATACATGTGTTTTCAGTTTTGTTATATAAAAGGAAGTAATCCATTATGTATTCCTCACGTATTCATGCTCACTGGAATCAACCATCTGCAATAGATACAGAATAAAATATTAGAAATGTAATAAAAGTTAAACTAGAGAGTTGAAGGCATGCACTTATCATCCAACTTAATTCCAATCCATTTATATTCCCTTCTATATCTCAAAATATATAAATTTTCTAAATTAGATGTAATTCTACTGGGAATAATGCAGTTAATGTCATTATAAGAGAAATAATTCTTTTTGTAAGAGGTATCTAAGCATATTAAACATATTGAACACCCAAAATCCTAGGGGCCATCGGGCAATAGTGTTGTCTATTAGCACAATGGTTGATTGGTTGAAGGGTCAATATGCTTGCTTGCTCGACCTTACCATCCTCCTCCCTAGGTCACATTGTGGTGTTAAATTATGCAACTAGGGTCAAATTCCACTTTGGAAAGCTCATTTGATGGAGATAATTATTGCATTAAATTCCTCCTTTCAAGAGAACCAAAATTGACCTAAAGATCACCCAAATCACTCAAATCAAACAAGGAGAAGTGTGTTTTGAATTAAAACCCACATATGTGCAAATTGTCGAGGTCAGCTTCAAACATCATGTAGGCTCATGAAGCCCAAACGCATGTCTATTCACCCTCATTGATTCATATAAATACAAGAGACCTTCATCCTCATTTGCATCATCTCAACACACAATCTTCTCTCGCCTTCTCCAATTGGTTCGTACAGCTTACTGGGCATATCTTTTCTCTCACACGTGTGGCAAGAAGGACAAATTACAGGGACGAAAATTCCAGACTTTTGTTGCATGTTTGACCAATGTTAACCAACACTTTGACCAACAATTTGACTGTGATTTTTGGGTAAAACTTTCAGTTTTGGAAGGCCACACTAATTAGCACAGGAACTGAGGAATTCTCGGCACATTGACCTAGGTGACCGCAGATCAAGAGTAGAATTTGACCAAGTGTGACCGCTGATTTAGTGACTATTTTGGGCTGACTTTGACCCTCATTCAAGGCCGCATTTGACTGCCTTTGACCGAAATGTTGAAGAATTTTTTTATAGTGGAAAGTTGACTAGTTAGGGCACATACTGTTGTTGTTGACTATTGTTGACTAGGACAGATTTACACTTGAGTTGATTCTTGTTGGCTCTCTCTTTTGTCTCTGATTTAGATAGTTGATTGAATATTGGATATTGGATATTGAAATTGATATTGGACGATGTACTCTCTCTCTCTGTTGAACATTTGAAGACAATATAATAAGAAGAAGATTTGCAAAGGTTTCCCCATAATGGGTTTTGCCCTAGTCATTGACCAAATTTTGGTGTCTCTTGTCTCTTGGTTGTCTTTCATTGTGCATTTGTTCAATTGTTCTATCTACTATTGCTCTACTGTCATTGGATAATTTGAAGAATTTGAAGAAGTGAAATTGTTAAGTTGGATGTTATTGGATATTGTTGAAGTGATAGTTGCAACATAGAACAAATTGATGAAAAATTAACATGGTATCAGAGTTGAGGTGATGACAAGCCCAAGAGACATAAAGCAAGAGCATCCACCTTCTAAGCAACTAATTAAAAGGGGAAAATCTTTTGGTAAAAATGTTTACCTCTTATTTCAAGGATAATGAAACGCTAGCTTACTCAGCTGGCTTTGCAGCATGGAAGACTAGGATCAACGTCACCTTAGATGAGCATGATGTCTTGGAGTACGTGGAAGGAAATATCTCACCCCACCAAAAAAGGCTTCTCAAGCTATCAAGTCCAAGTATAAGAAAGGTAAGATTAAAGCTACGAAGATCATTACTGATTCTTTAAGAGATCATTTACTTGTCTATATTTCATCCTGGAACACTTCCAAGGAAATGTACGATAAGATTGTTGGCATGGATGAGGTAAACAATTTGAGTCATATAATGGAATTGAAAATCAACTCAAGGAGTCTAAGTTGCATAAGGGAGAAACTATGCAATCCTTATTCATTAGAATCACTGATATCAGGGACCAACTCCAGACTGCTCAAGAAATCATACCCGATTGGGAATTGGTGATGGCTGCCCTTAATGGCCTTCCTTCATCATGGGATATGTTCATTACTTCTATCAAAAACAGGGAAAGGATCCCTTCTTTTGATGAGCTACTTTCTTTATGAAATCAAGAGGAAAGATTGATGATATATCTAGAGGAAGAATTCAAAGGCCAAATGAAGGAGAGCCCACTGCCTTCGCTACTCAAGGGAAGAAGAACATAAAGAAAGGAAATGGAAAGCCATTCAAATCAAGAAGACATCCTCAACCCAATCAAGATTCCAAGGACTCAAGAAGACGAAATAGAGATGTTGATTGCTACAATTGTCACCAAAAGGGTCATTATGCTTGAGATTGTCACGATAAGAAAGATGCTCCAAAAGGAAACTCTTTAAGGTCCTACAACAATAATTGTGGCTTCAACAGCGACAAGTCATATGGAAGAAGAAGCGATAGAAGAAGGAATGAAAGAAGAAGAGTCCTTCCCGATGATCGTGAAGATAGCTTGCGTCCTCCAAAGAGGTCAAGGAACTCTAGGTATGTAGGCAATGCTACTAATCAATCTGAATATATTCTTATTTTTGCTTTATCTAGTTCATCTCCTCCAAATTCTTAGGATAGTTGGCTGGTTGATAATGGGGCCTCTCACCATTTTTCTAGATAAAATGAGGTTCTCTCTAATTTGGTAGAGAGGGAGACCAATCTGAACACTATTCTTGGTGACAATACCACTCATCCCATAAAGGGCTTTGGGTCTGTCAAATTTCATTTGAACTTTGGGGAATTTGTCTTGCTTCATGATGTATTATATTTGTCGGGATTGACGAAGAATTTGGTTTCGATATCTCCTCTCAAGGATAAAAGAATGAGGGTTGCATTCATTAAAGGAAAAGTACTTACTTGGCCTGTTGAATCCTACATGAGAAACGCCTTCACATTGGGATCTAGGGTTGAAGGACTCTATAGTCACTAGAAGACCTCTTCTAGCTATGGTCCATGATACAAATCTTCAAAGCAAGTTGTGGCACCGAATGCTAACCCATCCACACTATGATGCACTTCCAAAATTGAAGAAGTTGGTCTCCAAATTTCTAGTTGCCTCATATACTTCTATGTTCCGAAGGACAAAAGAAACATCTTTGATTGCCTCGTATACTTCTATGTGCCAAAGGACAAAAGAAACAAGCTAGAAGCTACAAGAAGGAAAGGTATGTTTGTTGGATATAGTGAAGATTTTAAAGCATTTAAAATATATATTTTTGGGCAAAGGAAGGTTGAAATTAGCAAGGATGTAACATTCAATGAAGATGTTTCCCTTATTAAAGCAAGGGACCTCTCTCTGCCTCCTACTCCTAAAGACAAGAGTGATGATATGGATATCCTAGAAGGTCCTTCTCTACCTGAATCCAAGGACATTGTTGATGACCCTATGGAGCCTATGGACCCTTTGGATCCTCCTCCAAGTGATCCTCCGCCTCCTACTCCTAAAGACAAGATTGATGATATGGATATCCTAGAAGGTCCTTCTCTGCCTGAATCTGAGGACATTGTTGATGACCCTATGGAGCTTATGGACCCTTTGCATCCTCTTCCAAGTCATCCTCCTACCAAGAAAATACCACTTTGGCTCAAAGACACACTACAAGATCCCGAGAAACATGTTGTTGCTCGTGAAACTTTCAGGGAAAGCAAGAGTCCATGCAAGTATCAAGCATATGTTGCAGCTATGAGCAATATGATTCAAGTTGAACATATTACCAGTGAAAAAGTCGTGAATGGACAAGTCTAGAAGGATGCAATGGTCGAAGAATATGAGTTTATTATGAAAAATGATGTATGGGATATTGTGATGAGACCGAAGGGAAGATCTGTGGTAACCTCCAAATGGCTCTATAAGATCAAGCATGGGGCTAATGGAAGTACTGAAAAATACAAAGCAAGGTTCATAGCCTGTGATTCTCTCAAAAAGAGGAAGAAGATTACGTTGATATATTTGCTCATGCAGAACCCTTTTGAGTATATTTCCTCATGTGGCCCGATATACAACCATTCGTTCGATAGTAGCCCTTGTTGCAAGTCAAGGATGGACTCTCCATCAAATGGATGTGAAGACTGTTTTCTTACATGGTTTGCTTCAAGAACGATTTGAAGTTCATGACAGGAAGACTCATGCATGTCGATTGAAGAAAGCTCTCTATGGATTGAAGCAATCCCCTCGTGCTTGGTATGCTCATATTGACAATTACTTGATAAAGCTGGGATTCACAAGGAGTAATGTTGATCCAAAACAATCCAAGATATGCCTCTCATTTTTGTATTATATGTCGATGACTTATTCATGACAGGTGTAGACCCTCTCATTCTAGAATATAAGAGGAAGTTGGCTTCCTAAATCGAGATGAAAGACCTTGGTTTGATGCACTATTTCCTGGGACTAGAAGTATGACAAAATTCAGTCGAGATTTTCCTTTAATAAGGAAAATATGTTGAGATTTGGCATGGTTGAGTGCAAGTCCTTGCCTACACCTATGGAGATGAATTCAAGAAGTTGTTGGAACGATCCTAGCAAACCCTTCTAAGTATAGGCAATTGGTTGGTGCTCTGATGTTTCTCATGAATACTCGCCCCGATATATGTTTCGCAATTAACACCTTGAGGTAGTTTCTAATCGAGCCTCACCATGTACATTGAGTCACTACCAAGCATGTATTGAGATATCTACATGGGACTATAAGCCTTGGACTGAGATATGCCACTACAGACGTTAGACTACATGGATATACAAATGTAGATAGGGCTAGAAATGTTGTAAACAAGATGAGTACTTTCAAATGTTGCTTTAGTATGGGATCTGCCATGATATCATGGATCAGCAGGACACAGAAATCTGTAGCCCTTAGCACTGCTGAGGCCCAATATATTGTAGCTAACCTTGCGATTTGTGAGGCAGTTTGGTTAAGGAAGCTCTTTGGAGAGCTATTTGAGCAGGTTCTGGACATGACAGTTTTTTATTGCGACAATAAGAGGGGGATCCGTTTGTAAGAGAATCTTGTTTTCCATGACAAGTCCAAGCACACAGAGATCATATATCATTTTATTCAAGACACGGTGCAAAAAGGAGCCATAAAACTTCTTCACATTTCAACAAATGAGCAGATAGCCGACATCCTCGCCCAAGCCTTTGTCGAAAGGGAAGTTCTTGGTCTTTAGAGAGCAGCTTGGACCGATTGAGATGACCCTTTCGAATAAGGGTCTGAGCTGATTTCTTGGCCTTCAGAGAGCAGCTTGGACTGGTTGAGATGACCCTTTCGAATAAGGGTCTGCGCTGATCAAGAACAATGAGCAGTGCTCTTCCCCCCTGATTGAGCTCCCAGGGTGTGGAATGGAGCTATTGGGCTCCTATGGATGAGGGACCTCTGACCAATAGGATGTTGAGACCTGGGATCTCCCATAGTCAAAGTATGCCCCAGTTAGTGTCTTACCCACTCTATGGGAAAACCTCTCCCACTTGGGAGAGAGTGTGATCCCTACCACTTGTAGTAGGTGGATCTCACTCAAGTTGGTGGATGCATGTGTTCTACCATCTGACTCTTTAGGGTTAAGATGGATGATTAGGGACAATAGGGTAGAGTGTGATCCTTACATTGATCTCACCTATTGTCAAGGACTTTAGGATAGATGTGATCCCTACACTTGGGGTAGGTTGGTCTCGCCCATTATCTTTGCTTCCGGGTGGTAGCTATGGCTTCCCAATGATGTTGATGATGATGATGATTATTATTCTGGGTGGTAGTAGAGTCTCCCCGATGGTGATAGAGACAGGGTGGTAGTTCGAGCTCCCCTACAACATTTCTTCTTCTTTAGATTTGAGAATGTTACATGATGATCAATAAATAGATATTGACAAGTGGAATTCTCCCTAGTTGAAAGGGAGTGTTAAATTATGGAACTAGGGTAAAATTTCACTTTGGATAACTCTTTGAGATAATTATTGCATTAAATCCCTCTTTTCGAGGGGACCAAAATCGACCTAAAGATCACTCAAATAAAACAAGGAGAAGTGTGTTTTTTAATTAAATCCTACACGTGAAAACTCAAATAAAACAAGGAGAAGTGCGTTTTTGAATTAAAGCCCACACATGTGCAAATTGTCAAGGTCTGCTTCAACATCATGTGGGCTCAGTGATTCATATAAATACAAGAGACCTTCATCCTCATTCGGAATCATCTCAACATGCACAATCTTCTCTCTCCTTCTCTGATTGGTTCGTATAGCTTATTGGGCATATCATTTCTCTCACATGTGTGGCAAGAAAGACGAATTTCAAGACAAATTAGAGGGTCGAAAATTTCAAACTTCTGTTGTAGGTTTGACCAGCGTTGACCAAGTACTTTGACCAATACTTTGACTACAACTTTTGGGTAAAAAATTTGGTTTTATTAGGCCGCACTAATTGGCACAAGAACCGAGGAATTCTAGGCACACTGGCCGATGCTGACCGCAGGTTTGACCGCAGACTTCAAGTGCAGAATTTGAACGAGTTTGACCATTGATTCAGTGACTATTTTGGGTTGACTTTGACCCTCATTCAAGGCCGCATTTGATTGCCATTGATCAAACTGCTGAAGAGTTGTTTTGACCATGGAAAGTTGACTGGTTAGGGCACATACTACTATTGTTGTTGTTGACTAGGACAGATTTTCACTTGAGTTGACTCCTGTTGACTCTCTCTCTCCTTTGTCTCAGATTTGGATAGCTCATTGGATATTGGATATTGAAATTGATATTGGATGATGTGCTCTCTCTGCTGAACATTTGAAGACAATCTAATAAGAAGAAGATTTGCAAGGGTTTTCCCCATAGTGGGTTTTGCCTTGGTCATTAATCAAATTTTGGTGTCTCTTGACACTTGGTTGTCTTTCACTATACGCATTTGTTTAATTGTTCTATCTACTATTGCTCTGTTGTCATTGGATAATTTGAAGAAGTGAAATTGTTAAATTGGATGCTATTGGATATTGTTGAAGTGATAGTTACAGCATTGAACAAATTGATGAAGAATTAATGTGTGAGGTTGTGCGTGTGATGTGGAGCAAGAAAGTATATAAATCTAAACATACCATCCAATGTATATATCAAACCACTAATTGAGTGGTATTACCCAAGTACCATGCTAGAAGGAGAAAACACCAAGCAAACAAATAATAGTAACACTACTGTGCTAGAAAACAACATGAATCACCCATCCTCTGTGCTGAATCTACATAGTATAAGGTATATTTTCAGTCGACCATCCAAGACACAACAATTGTAGTCACTCACTACATAAAGTAATATTATATATGAGATCACAAATAAACCACAAGAACTTAAATAACAAATATACAAAACGATGAATTAACCATACACAAACTTGCCCTCCCTTAACTAATATTATAGCAGTGGCAATCATGAATGATAAGCCCTCAAGATGGAAACTCCAATATAACTTTTCCATTTCTTTCATATCAGAGTTATAGGAAAAAAATTGAATCTCACACACATGAAAAACATCCAACTACAACAAAACCATGAAAAAATGATAAATCAGTGTGGAAACAAAATATTTCAATGTATTAAAGAACAATTGTATTCAAAGGAGAAAAGTATGGCTCACCCATCCTCTATCCCACATTCAAAGAATGTCTGGTGCATCAAAGAACAATTGTATTTTGTAGGAGCAAAGTATGGCTTGCCCATCCTTTGTCGTGCATTCATATTATGTCTAGTGCGTCTTCACCACTTGACCTTTGTTGGTTGTACAATTGTAGTTGTTCACTACATAATGTAGATCAATATAGTTGATTATGAGAGCATAGATAAAACATATAATAAATTGAATAGCAAACCAATGGAGCTAAATATTAGCAAAAGATATTTTTAAGTGAAGTGCATTGCATATAGGCATGTTGACTCACCTTCATTAATAGGTAATAACCTTCATTTTCTTTGTTTGTTTCCTTCATTTCCTTTTCCATGCCCAACGAAAACCCAAACCAATTTATAAAAAGCATGAAAAGAAAAACAAAAAAAGAGAAAACAAAGGAGAATGAGTAGAACAATTCCAATAAGCAAAACCAAGACCAAACTACAAAAAGTGGGGGAAAATACAAAACAAAACAAAGCAAAGGAAAATGAGTACAACAAAAAGCATGGTCATGCTTGAACTCAAAAAAACAAAACGTGCAGACAAGAACAAAGAAAAAATTCCAAACATCCACTTTGCCAATCATATCTCTTGCAATGTTTTGTCCTCCACTGAAAGGAAAAAAACAAGTTGAATAAGGTTAAAATACACATACAATTAGTGATGATAGGCGTATTTCAAAATCAATAATTATTTATAACATGAAATGCTCCTCGCTAGAGTTTGTTTTATAACGGTGGACATTCTCTTTTGTATTCCACTTTCTTATGCTCATCAGAGCAAGCCACCTACAACAGATACAAAATAAAATATTAGAATCATTATATAAGTTAAACTAGAGAGTTGAATGCAATAATTAATTGTAATAAGAAACACACATTTCTTTGAGATTGTTATATAAAAAGGGAGAGTCCATTTTGTATTCCACATATTCATGCTCTCTGGAACAAGCCATCTTTGTTCCATTTGCAATAGATACATAATAAAATATTACATTTCTAATAAAAGTTAAATTAGAGAGTTTGAAGACCTGCACTTGTTAAACAGCTTAGTTCGAGTCGGATTTATATTCCATGCTATATCCCAAAAAAAAAAGTAAATTTTATAAACTAGATGTACTTCTACTCAAAATAATTAAAACATTGTTTTCACAACAAGTACTTTTTTTCGAAAAATGAATCTAAGCAGATCTAAACATAATTGAACACCTGAAATCCAAGGGTCCACAAGGCAGTAGCATTGTATGTTAGCACAATTAGTGCGTAGAGGGTTAGTATGCTTGCTTGCTCAACCTTACCCACGTCCTCTATAGGGCACTTTGTGTGGGAGTGCCTATATGATGTGGGGCAAGAAAACATACAAATTTAAAGATGTCATTTGATATATATGTCAAACCAATAATTGAGTAGTATTACCCAAGAACCATGCTAGAAGAAGAAATAGTCTTGCAAACAAATAATAATAATACTATTTTGTTGTAAAACCACATGACTCACCCATCATCGATGTTGCATCTGCATTGCTTAAGGTATCTTCTCCACTAGATCATCCCAGATACTACATTTGTAGTCACTCAGTGCACAAAGTAATATTATATATGAGATCACCAATAAACCACGAGAAAAATTGAATAAAAAATATACAGAGTGATAAATTAGTCATACACATTAACAAGATCATACTACCTTGAAGCTAAGACAAAAGGATAAATCATTGTGCAAACAACAAATATTTCAGCGGATTAAAACACAAAATTAATATGTAGGAAAAAAATATCCCTCATAGATCATCTGCATTGTATTTGTAGAATTGCTAATGTATCTTCACCACTTGACCTTCATTGACTATACAACTGTAGTCATTCAGTACACAAAGAGGATTAATATAGTTGAGTATGAGACCACATATAAAACATATAATAAATTGAATAGCAAGTAAATGAAGTCATGAATTAGCAGAAGATAATTATGGATGAAGAAAGATGCCATTTGATATATATGTCAAACCAAAAATTGAGTAGCATTACCCAAGAACCATGCTAGAAGAAGAAATAGTCTTGCAAACAAATAATAATAATACTATTTGGTTGTAAAACCACATGACTCACCCATCATCTGTGTTGCAACTGGATTGCTTAAGGTATCTTCTCCACTAGATCATCCCAGACACTACAATTGTAGTCACTCTGTGCACAAAGTAATATTATATATGAGATCACCAATAAACCACGAGAGAAATTGAATAAAAAATATACAGAGTGATAAATTAGTCATACACATACCTACTTTCCATTGACCCATTAACAAGATCATACTACCTTGAAGCTAAGTCAAAAGGATAAATCATTGTGCAAACAACAAATATTTCAGCGGATTAAAACACAATATTAACATGTAGGAAAAAAATATCCCTCACAGATCATCTACATTGTATTTGTAGAATTGCTAAAGTATCTTCACCACTTGATCTTCATTGACTATACAATTGTAGTCATTCAATACACAGAGGATTAATATAGTTGAGTATGAGACCACATATAAAACATATAATAAATTGAATAGCAATTAAATGAAGTCACGAATTAGCAAAAGATAATTATGAATGAAGTGCATTACATATATATAGTTAAGGTGATTCACTTTCATTTATGAATGATAACCTCCATCTCATTCCTTTGATTTTCTCTCCCTACTGCATTCCTTTCCTTTCACACACCCAACAAACAAAACCAAGACTAAACTACAAAAAAAGATAAAACAATACAAAACAAAGGAAAACAAGTACAACACAAAGCATGGATATGCTCAAACTCAACAAAAACAAAACTCTCGCCCGCTGAAAGGAAAAAAAAGTGGGGTGCATCAAGTTAAAATACAGACATAGTTAGTAATGGTAAGCATATTTCAAAACTATTATTCATAATAGGAAACATACCTACTCTAGAGTTCATTTTATAATGAGACACTCCATTTTGTATTTCACTTACTCGTGCTCACCAAAACAAGCCATTAAACTGGAATCATTATATAAGTTAAACTGGAATGTTGAACAAAAACAATCAATCATAATATGAAACATACCTATCTTTGACTTTTGTTATATGAAGGAGGATAATCCATTTTGAATTTCACATATTTATGTTCATTGGAATCAACCATCTGTAGTAGATACATAATAAAATATTAAATTCTAACAAAATTTAAACTAGAGAGTTGAAGGCATGAACTTGTCATCCAACTTAATTCCAATTGACTTATATTTCATGCTATATCTCAAAACATATAAATTTTCTAAACGAGATGTAATTCTACTACGAATAATGCAATCAATGTTATCATAAGAGAAATCATTCTTTTTGTAAGAGGTATCTAAACATATTTAAACATATTGAACACCCAAAATCTTATGATTCACAAGGCAATAGTGTTATATCTTAACAGGATGGTTGATTAGTTGAAGGGTCAATAGGAAACGTTGTGTGGGGGTGTGTATGTGATGTGGAGAAAAACACATACAAATTTAAATATACATTTTGATGTTTATGTCAAACCACTCATTGAGTAGTAATACCCTAGAACCATGCTAAAAGGACAAATAGTTATGCAAACAAAGAATAATAATGCTCTTATGTTGGAAAACCTCATGACTCACCCATCCTTTATGTTGCATCTGCATTGCCTAAGGTATATCTTCTCCAATTGATCATCCGAAGCGCAAATATAGTCACTCACTACATAAAGTAATATTGTATATAAGATTCATGGCAGATACTACTATTCAAAATGCTTAATAGCATCTACTATGTAACTTTTTATCCTCTTAATAAAAAATTCGATTTTTCCTCAAAAAAAAAGATATTGTATATAAGATCATGAATAAACCAAGGGAGAAATTAAATAACAAATATACAAAGCAATAAATTAATCATACCCATACTTAATTGCCCTTGACTCATTAACAATACTACCCTGAAAGCATTACAAACCGATAAATCGTTACGCAAACAACAAATATTTCAATGGATTAAAGCACAATATTATTATGTAGGAAAAAAAATATGGCTCACCGATCCTCTATGCTACATCTGTGCTACATTTGTAGAATGTCTAGGGTATATTCACCACTTAACCTTCATAGACTATACAACTATAGTCACTTAGTACACAAAGCAGATCAATATACTTGAGTATGAAGTCACATAAAACATAAAATAAATTGAATACCAAGCAAATGAAGTCACGAATCAAACAAACAAACAAAAGGAAAATTATGAGTGAAATGCATTACTTATACTTAAGGTGATTCACCTTCGTTTATGAATGATTACCTCCATCTAATACTTTTCATTTTCTCTCCTTTCATTTGTTTCGCACACCTAACCAGCAAAACCAAAACCAAACTAAAAAAATGAGAAAAATAATGCAAACAAAGAAAATTGAGTCCAACACAAAGCACGGCCATGCTCATACTCAACAAAAACAAAACATGTAAACAACAACAAACAAAAAATTGCAAACTCCCTCTTTGCACATTATCTCTATTGCAATGTCCTCTCCTCCGCTGAAAGGAAAAAAATTGAGGTGCATCAGGTTAAAATGCAAAAACAAATAGAAATGGTAAAGCATATTTCAAAACCAATAATTAATCATAATAGAAAACATGGAAACACACCTCGTCTAGAGTTTGTTTTATAATGATAAACACTCCATTTTGTATTCCACTTACTCGTACTCACAAGAACAAGCCATCTATAGTAGATATGTAATAAGATATTAGAATCATTATACAAGTTAAACTGGATAGTTGAATGCAATAATACATCATAATATGAAACATACATGTGTTAAAAGGAAATAAACCATTATGTATTTCACTTATTCATGCTCACTAGAATCAACCATTTGTAATAGATACAAAATAAAATATTAGAAATTTAATAAAAATTAAATTCGAGAGTTGAAGGCATGCACTTATCATCCAACATAACTCCAATCCATATATTTCCTACTATATCTCAAAATATATAAATTTTCTAAACTAGATGTAATTCTACGAGGAATAATGGATTTAATGTCATCATAAGAGAAATAATTCTTTTTGTAAGAGGTATCTAAGCATATTTAAACATATTGAACACCCAAAATCCTAGGGTCTATCGGGCAGTAGTGTTGTATATTAGCACAATGATAGTAGTGTTGTCTATTAGCACAATGATTGATTGGTTTAAGGGTCAATATGCTTGCTTGCTCCCTAGGGCACATTGTGTGGGGGTGTGAGTGTGATGTGGTGCAAGAAAGTATATAAATCTAAACATACCATTTGATGTATATATCAAACCACTAATTTAGTGGTACTACCCAAGAACCATGCTACAAGGAGAAAATGTGATATTCCCACTTAGCAGCATTGCTAAGGGAAATATCAATTTTTAGCCAATTTTGAATTAATTCGCATTAACACTTAAGAAGTGTGGGTTTAGAGGCCCCACATATATTTTTGATCAAATGTGAGCCCAAACATTAGAGGATGGAGGAGAAAATCGAGCCACTAGTGGTACTTGGGGACCACTCATAGAGAATTGCGGCCCACATGGGCGGCACGCTCTCATTGGAGCGAAGTTGGTGGGGGGAAGTCGAGCTAGGCCCACATGGGCATGTGGGAGCCGCTTTGATAAAAAGAGCAAGAGGCACTCATTTTGGGCATTCATTCATTTTTGTGAAAATTGTTTTTGACATAGCACGCTTGAGCAAAAAGTCTATAAGTGTTGTTTAGCACACAAGTGTTTCCGAGAGGAAATATCAACCCTTGCTTCGGTGGATTTTGAGTTGCCAACCCAAGGAGGGAGTTCCATCTATTCTGGTTCATGCCAGCAGCAGGGAGTGCAAGTTTGTAGAGGGGCTAAGGATTGTGCAGTTCTTGGAGGAGGCACACTGGGAGGTTAGGAATGAAGTGATTTTTGGGGTTGTGGCTTGAGGTGGAGTCCGGGGAAGTATTTTGTTGGATTTTCCAGCACTTTGGGGGAGAAGCAAACATAACAACTGCCGCAGGTTACAGTTTCTACCTGTGGAGGAGGGCCAAGCATTTGGGGTCAATTTTGGAGCATCATAACTAGAACAAACCCTTTGTGGGTTTTCGACTAGGACCTCATAAATAATTTGGCAGAATCTTCTGGGCAGATTTGAGGGGTCAAACAAGGGCCCCAATTCAGCCAGTAGCTAGGGGAAATTTAAGCCGAAATTTCGAGGTCAACATTTGGCCAATTCCTTCGTGGGTTTTTGTGGGTTATTGGTGGAGAGCCCAGGGTTAAATTCCTGGAATTTTCTAAGCATGAGAGGAGGCCCTAGCAACTATTATTTGCAGTCAGCAATGTAGTTTTCACTAGGACCACGCAAAGATTGTTGGTGACAGCCATATTACATGTTAGAGCAGCTAATTTCATCACGTGGATATTGTTAGCTTGCCTTGAGCAAGCCCAGGAGCATGCTTTCTGATTTTACCCTTGTACCCAACAATGACTCAGCATAGCGCAATTTATGGAATTTCTCGTTGTTTGATGTGCTATAAATTTTTGTATGTGTTTTTACTATGCTTGCTTTGTTTATCATTGTAAATTTCCATTAGGAATATTACGATTTTGGCTAGTTGTGGGTCTAAATCACGCTAATGCTAAAGTGCTATTGTGGGCTAGAATTCCAGAGGCTAAAACACTACTCCCACATTATTCTTCAGATTGAATTTGTGCCCAAAAATGTTTCAGCAAGAGAAATTTGAAAATGTGACTAGGAACCTTGAGAGACTGGTGGAGCAACTCGAAGAGTGGATGTCAACAAGGGCAGCAAGAAGAAAAAGCAGTTGTCGACTTGCAAATGAAGAAAATAAGAGGAGCGTGACTAGTGAACGAAATGTTGGTATTAATACTACAAAGGCAAAGATGGGAGGCAAAGATAGTGACGAGATGAGAGAGAACATACCCATTGAGGAGGGAGTTCATCTATATGCATTCCATCGAGTTGAGCATGAGGCTAATGGCATGCAGGAGGAGCACAAGGATACACCTAGTGTGACACAGGAGTCACCCCAGTTGGAGTTTGCTTTGGTAGCCCCAATAAACAAATTGGTGGAGGCAGTTGAGCACACATCCATTGTTGATGTATCCCTTGATGAGGCACCCAGGTCTATGACAGAGCTTCAGAACGACAACCACCTACAACTAACTGATGAGCATGTCTTGCATGTTAGGTTGTCTATGGAGGAGCAATTGAGGCTCATGAAGAGCCCATGATGGAGGAGGATGTGCAACCATCCTCTTGATGGCCAATGATGAGGGACAACATAGATATCACACGTTGGGATTTCAGCACAGTCCGCTTGACGGGATCTACAACATTAACAACCCACCCCTGCGCACTGGATGGAGAGAGGCGAAGTTGTCTAGACATACCAGAGGGGATGACCAGGTTAGCAGCACTGTTGGGTCACCTTTTCACATTGGAGAGAGAGAGAGACGGAGATACCTAGTCAGATCTCATGTGTTGACCTGGATAACGGGATGAGACGTTCGGAGTTGCACAGGGTGCAGCATCCACATGTTGGGGTTGTTCTATGTGCATGAGTGCGTGCATTTGATCCCTCTCTTGGGGTTGGATGGCGAGAGATTCTGAGTTGGTACCTTGCGGAGTGGGCTATGGAGATGGTGATGGACCTGAGTGTAGCTCAGCAAGAGCTTCTAGGCACTGGGGATACCAGAAGCAAACTGGCATTGGGATCCGGGTGGGACTACCTATCATTTCCCGGGTATGTCGATTGACTACGACCTGGATTGTACAGTTCAGCGTGCACATTCGCTAGGGGAGTCTCGATCAACACAAGTGGCCAACCAGTTCATGGACAGACTCCTTTCGTTGTCTTCATATGACGATTGTACACGGGATCACGAGGCAATCAGCATACTCTGGTAGGAGTTTATCGAAGGAGGTGGCATTGGCAGGGCACCAGATAGTGCCTTGTACAGAGCTGGGGACTCTTCAATTTTGTGTAGGGCACAGAGGACATAGAGGAGAAGAGCAGTGGTGGCATCACTGCTGACACATAGAGAGATTCACTTCTCGAATCCCTCAGGGAGGACTAGGAGTGAAGATCCATTCATCGGGGGTATAGTGATGCGGCAATGGAGGTGATGATACCGATCAAGTGTGGGCCGACACGTAGAGACACAACTCTAGGCCATCACATCCAGGGATGTGTGGGAGCATTGAGCGGTGGACTACAGGTGGACATGGAGGTGCATGGTGGTGTACCGTAGTGTGTTGGATTGTGTTGAGTAGGAGTGCCTTACATCACATTGAGTACATGTAAGGAGTGACTAGTGCGGTGACACAAACAGGATGCAGGACAATACAGGATGGTATAGCCGTAACCGGGGGCATCCAGTGGTGTACAGGTACAGGTTGCGATATACAATGGCATGTCAAGGGGTACGGTGATACTTGGTGGTATGCAGTGACACATGATGCAGCGCAACAAGCTCTTGGAACGTTGCCTCCAAGGAGACTTATGGATTGGGGCATTGGTTGTACCAGTGGATGCAACTCACCTAGGATCAATGAGGACAGTTTTGAGCATATGGGAACACCATGTTTAGCGGAGACAAGGCATCAAGGGGGCTATCAGCAGATCCGAAGCGGAGAGAGCGTCGTCTATAGGATTACTCTTGAGCATTCCAGCAAACTTTTGATCATACCCTTTGGGACATACCCACCCATCATCCTCCAGTGTTGCTTACAGTCACAGAGTGTTTGGTTGTTGCCCCTTGACACTCTCCATTCAGGCAGCAGGGCATGGGAGGCTCACCCTAGACAATTGGATGAGACACCGTGTGTCATGAGCCAAGAGGAGACTCTCCAGTTGAGACACTTGGTAGGTGCACGGGATGTCGAATATAGGCTCAGGGACAGCGTGGTTAATTTTCGAGGTAGCATATGTTCCACCCTTGGGCTCACACTTGAGGGACGGTGGATGGTAGACCTCGTCTACAAGAGGGTACCCAGACTCTAAGTAGTGTCTAGGTGTATCATCAAGAGTTAGGATAGCAGATTTCACTACATGGTCTAGCAAGAACAAGGTAGGTTCACATGCGTGGGACATACTCCTGATACTTGGGATCCACCCAAGGGATACATACAAGGCTCAGAGATGAGGGCCAGATGGGTTCTAGCAAGTAACAACGCTACGCAGCGACATCCTGTGAGGAGTGGGAGTTATGAGTTCCCCATATGTTTGGCGGATCTAAGGATCCGGTTGGCGGGTGGATCACTCCACATTGTGATGAGCAGGGTCATGGATGAGGGTGATCCAATTCACTTTGGGTTTGACACACGAGGGATAACTGAGACCTCCACTACATGACGAGGTAAACTTATCTTGTTATGGCTCAAGGTTAAGATTGGCAATGGAGGGGTAGATATTGGCATCATGGAGATGTCGGCCAGAAGGAGCTCGACTCTCAGATTTTTTGCCACTAGGCCTCTGGAGGGGAGGATACAGTCCGCACACAATGGGGAGTATGTCATAGTCAGAGTAGCGTGTCGTCAACATGCATGGTGGCACCACTCTGGGACTAGCAGGGAGCCGGAGCATCATAACTCTTCACAGCTCAATAACCTTTAGGGATGAGCTTACTACTACAAGGGGAGATCATGCAAATCGTCGATTGGGCTTTAGCGAGTCACTGATGGAGTGGGGGACTTCATTACCATGGCAGGTGGGCCAGCAAGATGATATCAGGAGAAGCTCACATGAGCGAGACGCCATCTCTGTAGCGATTGGGTGGTATCTTCCAAAGTATACTCTTAGAGTGCATGAGATGGCCTATGTGGTAGGAAAGCTTCACAAGGAGTTCGGCATAGTGTCACATTATCACAATCCCCTACTCATTGATGGTATGCAGGGGACTTCTAGTATTTGCACCGGGTTGGATAGTGAGTGGAGCAAGGGGAGCTTCACGTTGGACAAGATGACCTAGGATCCTAGTATTGAAGGATTATTTCATGTCAGGATAGTGCAGAGGTCAGGGATGATTCAGTTGCACATGTGACAATAGGGAGCAGAAGCTAGAGAGGATGCTTTTTCAGCCATTGCTCAAGGACAAGAAATTTTTGGCAGGGAGGACTAATATTCCCACTTAACAACATTGTTAAGGGATATATCAATTTTTGGCCAGTTTTGAATTAATTCGCATTAGCACTAAGGAAGTGTGGGTTTAGAGGCCCCACATGTATTTTTTATCAAATGTGAGCCCAAACATTAGAGGATGGAGGATAAAATCAAGCCACTAAGGGTGCGTGGGAGCCACTCATAGAGAATTGTGGCCCACATGGGCAACACACTCTCATTAGAGCAAAGTTGGTGGGGGAAAGTCGAGTTGAGCCCACATGGGCCTCTTGGAGGCTCTTTGATAAAAAGAGCAAGAGGCACTCATTTTGGGAATTCAATCATCTTTGTGAAAATTGTCTTTGACATAGCACGCTTGAGCGCAAGCCAAGTCTACAAGTGTTGTTTAGCATAAGAGTGTTTCCGAGCGGAAATCTCAACCCTTGCTTCAGTGGACTTCGAGTGCCAGCCGAGGGAGTTCCATCTATTCTGATTCATGCCAGCAACAGTGAGTGCAAGTTGGCAGCAGCAGCGCAGGGATTGTGCAGTTATTAGAGGAGGCGCGCTGGGAGGTTGAAAATGAAGTGATTTTTGGGGCTACAACTTGAGGTGGAGTCCAGGGAAGTATTTTGTTGGACTTTCCAGCACTTTGCGGGAGCGGAAAACACATCAAGTATCGCAAGTTACAGTTTCTACTTGTGGAGGAGGGCCAAGCATTTGGGTCAATTTTGGAGCGTCAAAACTAGAACAAACCCTTTCTAGGGTTTTTGACAAGGACCTCAAAAATAATTTGGCAATATTTTATGGGCAGATTTGAGGGGTCAAACAGGGGTCCCAATTCAACTAGCAGCTAGAGGAGCTAGAGGGAATTTGGGGCGAAATTCTGGGGTCAACATTTGGCCAATTCCTTCGTAGGTTTTTGTGGGTTATTGATGGAGTTCTGGGCAAATTTGAGGGATCAAACAGGGGTCCCAATTCAGCCAGCAGCTAGAGGAGTTAGGGGAATTTGGGGCGAAATTCTGAGGTCAACATTTGGCCAGTTCCTTCATAGGTTTTTGTGGGTTATTGATGGAGAGCACAAGGTTAAATTCCCAGAATTTTCTAAGCACCAGAGGAGGCCCTATCAACTATTATTTGCAGCCAACATTGCAGTTTTCGTTGGGACAGCGCAGAGATTGTTGGCGACCGCCATATTGCATGTTAGAGCAATTGATTTCATCATCTGGATATTGTTAGCTTGCCTTCAGCAATCCCGGGTGCATGCTTTCTAATTTTATCCTTGTACCCAGCGATTTTATCCTTGTTTGATGTGTTGTGAATGTTTGTATGTGTTTTTAATATGTTTCCCTTATTTATCACTATAAATTTCCATTAGGAATACTACAGAAAACACAGAGCAAACAAATAATAGTAACATTATTTTGTTGGAAAACAACATGACTCACCCATCCTCTATGTTGCATCTACTTTGTCTAAGGCATCTTTTCGACTCGACCATCCAAGACACAACAATTGTAGTCACTCACTACATAAAGTAATATTATATATGAGATCATGAATAAACGATAAGAGCTTAAATAACAAATATACAAAACGATGAATTAACCATACACAAACCTGCCCTTCCATAAAATTGTGAACCCTAATACAACTTTTCCATTTCTTTCATATCAAAGTTCTAGGAAAAAACTTGAATCTCACACCAATGAAAAACATCATAGTACCGCAAAACCATGGCAAAATGATAAATCAGTGTGGAAACGTAATATCTCAGTGTATTAAAGAACAATTGTATTCATAGAAGGAAAGTATGGCTCACCCATCCTCTATCCCACATTCATAGTATGTATAGTGCATCAAAGAAAAATTGTATTTTGAATGAGAAATGTGTGGCTCACCCATCTTTTGTCCCGCATTCATAGTATGTCTAGTGCATCTTCACCACTTGACCTTTGTTGGTTGTACAATTGTAGTTGTTCACTAGATAAAGAAGATCAATATAGTTGATTATGAGAGCATTGATAAAACATACAATAAATTGAATAGCAAACAAATGGAGCTACAAATTGGCAAAAGATACTTTTAAGTGAAGTCCATTGCATATAGGCATGTTGACACACCTTCATTAATAGGTAAAAACCTTCATTTTCTTTGTTTGTTTCCTTCATTTCCTTTTCCACACCCAATGAACGAAACCAAAACCAAATTATAAAAAATGTGAAAACAAAAACAAAAAACAAAGGAGAACAAGTAGAACTAATCCAATAAGCGAAACCAAGACCAAACTACAAAAAGTGAGGAGAAATACAAAACAAAACAAAACAAAGGAAAGGAAAACAAGTAAAACAAAAAGCATGGCCATGCTTGAACTCAACAAAACAAAATATGCAAACAAGAACAAAGAAAAAATTCCAAACATCCCCTTTGCACGTCATATCTCTTGCAATGTGTTGTCCTCCACTGAAGGGAAAAACGCAAGTTGAATAAGGTTAAAATACACACAAAGTAACGATAAGTGTATTTCCAAACCAATAATTATTCATAACATGAAGCGCACCTTGCTAGAGTTTGTTTTATAATGATTGACATTATCTTTTGTATTCCACTTGCTTGTGCTCATCAGAATAGGCCACCTACAACATATACAAAATAAGATATTAGAATCATTATATGAGTTAAACCAGAGAGTTGAATGCTATAATTAATCGTAATAAGAAACACACCTTTCTTTGAGATTGTTATATAAAAAGGGAGAGTCCATTTTGTATTCCACATATTCATGCTCTTTGAAACAAGCCATCTTTGTTCCATCTGCAATAGATACATAATTAAATATTAAATTTCTAATAAAAGTTAAATTGGAGAGTTTGAAGGCCTGAACTTGTTAAACAACTTAGTCCAAGTCAGAATTATATTGCATGCTCTATCTCAAAAAAAATATAAATTTTCTAAACTAGATGTACTTCTACTCGAAATAATTAAAACATTGTTTTCACAACAAGTACCTTTTTTCGAAAAATGAATCTAAGCATATCTGAACATAATTGAACACCCGAAATCCTAGGGTCCACAAGGTAGTAGCATTGTATGTTAGCACGATGGTCGATTGATTAGAGAGTTAGTACGCTTGCTTGCTCAACCTTACCCACGTCCTTTATAGGGCACTTTATGTGGGAGTGTCTATATGATATGGAGCAAGAAAACATACAAATTTAAAGATACCATTTGATACATATGCCAAACCAATAGTTGAGTAGAATTACCCAAGAACCATGCTAGAAGAAGAAATAGTGTTGCAAACAAATAATAATAATACTATTTTGTTGTAAAACCACATGACTCGCCCATCATTGTGTTGCATCTGCATTTCTTAAGGTATCTTCTCCAATCAACCATCCCAAACACTATAATTGTAGTCTCTCACTGCACAAAGTAATATTATATATGAGATCACCAATAAACCACGAAGAAATTGAATAACAAATATACCAAGTGATAAATTAGTGGTACACATACCTACTTTCCATTGACCCATTAACAAGATCATACTACCTTGAAGCTATGTCAAAAGGATAAACTGGTGTGCAGGTTGAATAAGGTTACAATACACACAATTAGTAATGATAAGTGTATTGCAAAACAAATAATTATTCATAACATGAAGCGCACCTTGCTAGAGTTTGTTTTATAACGGTGGACATTATCTTTTGTATTCCACTTGCTTGTGCTCATCAGAACAGGTCACCTACAGCATATACAAAATAAGATATTAGAATCATTATATAAGTTAAACCAGAGAGTTGAATGCTATAATTAATTGTAATAAAAAACACACCTTTCTTTGAGATTGTTATATAAAAAGGGAGAGCCCATTTTGTATTCCACATATTCATGCTCTCTGGAACACGCCATCTGCAACAAATACATAATAAATATTAGATTTCTAATAAAAGTTAAATTGGAGAGTTTGAAGGCCTGAACTTGTTAAACAACTTAATTCGAGTCGGAATTATATTCCATGCTATATCTCAAAAAAATATAAATTTTCTAAACTAGATGTATTTCTACTTGAAATAATTAAAACAATGTTTTCACAACAGGTACCTTTTTTTCGAAAAATGAATCTAAGCATATCTGAACATAATTGAACACCCGAAATCCTAGGGTCCACAAGGCAATAGCATTGTATTTTAGCACGATGGTCGATTGATTAGAGGGTTATTCCGCTTGCTTGCTCAACCTTACCCACGTCCTCTATAGGGCACTTTATGTGGGAGTGTCTATATGACATGGAGCAAGAAAACATACAAATTTAAAGATACCATTTGATATATATGCCAAACCAATAGTTGAGTAGAATTACCCAAGAACCATGCTAGAAAAAGAAATAGTGTTGCAAACAAATAATAATAATACCATTTTGTTGTAAAACCACATGACTCACCCATCATTGTGTTGCATTTGCGTTTCTTAAGGTATCTTCTCCAATCAACCATCCCAGACACTATAGTTGTAGTCTCTCACTGCACAAAGTAATATTATATATGAGGTCACCAATAAACCATGAGAGAAATTGAATAACAAATATACCGAGTGATAAATTAGTAGTACACATACCTACTTTCCTTTGACCCATTAACAAGATCATACTACCTTGAAGCTATGACAAAAGGATAAATCATTGTGCAGGTTGAATAAGATTAAAATACACACAATTAGTAATGATAAGTGTATTTCAAAACCAATAATTATTCATAACATGAAGTGCAGCTTGCTAGAGTTTGTTTTATAACGGTGGACGTTATCTTTTGTATTCCACTTGCTTGTGCTCATCAGAACAGGCCACCTACAAAATATACAAAATAAGATATTAGAATCATTATATAAGTTAAACCAGAGAGTTGAATGCTATAATTAATCATAATAAGAAACACACCTTTCTTTGAGATTGTTATATAAAAAGGGAGAGTCCATTTTGTATTCCACATCTTCATGCTCTCTGGAACAAGCCATCTGCAATAGATACATAATAAAATATTAGATTTCTAATAAAAGTTAAATTGGAGAGTTTGAAGACCTGAACTTGTTAAACAACTTAGTTCGAGTCGGAATTATATTCCATGCTATATCTCAAAAAAATATAGATTTTCTAAACTAGATGTACTTCTACTCGAAATAATTAAAACATTGTTTTCACAACAGGTACTTTTTTTCGAAAAATGAATCTAAGCATATCTGAACATAATTGAACACCTGAAATCCTAGGGTCCACAAGGCGGTAGCGTTGTATGTTAGCACGATGGTTGATTGATTAGAGGGTTAGTAAGCTTGCTTGCTCAACCTTACCCACGTCCTCTATAGGGCACTTTATGTGGGAGTGTCTATATGATATGGAGCAAGAAAACATACACATTTAAAGATACCAATTGATATATATGCCAAACCAGTAGTTGAGTAGGATTACCCAAGAACCATGCTATAAGAAGAAAGTGTTGCAAAACATAATTGAACACCTGAAATCCTAGGGTCCACAAGGCGGTAGCGTTGTATGTTAGCACGATGGTTGATTGATTAGAGGGTTAGTAAGCTTGCTTGCTCAACCTTACCCACGTCCTCTATAGGGCACTTTATGTGGGAGTGTCTATATGATATGGAGCAAGAAAACATACACATTTAAAGATACCAATTGATATATATGCCAAACCAGTAGTTGAGTAGGATTACCCAAGAACCATGCTATAAGAAGAAAGTGTTGCAAAACATAATTGAACACCTGAAATCCTAGGGTCCACAAGGCGGTAGCGTTGTATGTTAGCACGATGGTTGATTGATTAGAGGGTTAGTAAGCTTGCTTGCTCAACCTTACCCACGTCCTCTATAGGGCACTTTATGTGGGAGTGTCTATATGATATGGAGCAAGAAAACATACACATTTAAAGATACCAATTGATATATATGCCAAACCAGTAGTTGAGTAGGATTACCCAAGAACCATGCTATAAGAAGAAAGTGTTGCAAACAAATAATAATAATACTATTTTGTTGTAAAACCACATGACTCACCCATCATTGTGTTCCATCTGCATTTCTTAAGGTATCTTCTCCAATCAACCATCCCAGACACTATAATTGTAGTCTCTCACTGCACAAAGTAATATTATATATGAGATCACCAATAAACCACGAGAGAAATTGAATAACAAATATATCGAGTGATAAATTAGTAGTACATATGTCATATACCTACTTCCCCTTGACCCATTAACAAGATCATACTACCTTGAAGCTATGACAAAAGGATAAATCGTTGTGCAAACAACAAATATTTCAGTGGATTAAAACACAATATTATTATGTAGGAAAAAAATATTCCTCACCGATCATTTGCATTGCGTGTGTAGAATCTCTCAGATATCTTCACCACTTGACCTTCATTGACTATACAACTGTAGTCACTTAGTACACAAAGCAGATCAATATAGTTGAGTATAAGACCACATATAAAACATTTAATAAATTGAATAGCAAACAAATGAAGTCACAAATTAGCAAAGGATAATTATGAGTGAGGTGCAATGCATATAATTAAGGTGATTTACCTAAATTTATAAATGATAACTTCCATCACATTCCTTTCATTTTCTCTCCCTGCTGCCTTCCTTTCCTTTCACACACCCAACAAACAAAACGAAGACCAAACTACAAAAAATGAGAAAAAATGCAAAACAAAGGAAAAGAAGTACGACACAAAGCATGGCCATGCTCAAACTCAACAAAAACAAAACATGTAACAACAACAATAAAATATTGCTAACTCCCCCTTTGTGCATTATATCTACTGCAACGTCCTCTCCTCTGTTGAAAGTAAAAAATGTGGGGCGCATCAAGTTAAAATACAAAAATAGATAGTAATGGTGAGCATATTTCAAAACTAATAATTATTCATCATAGGAACCATACCTATTGCAGAGTTTGTTTTATAATGATAGACACTCCATTTTGTATTCCACTTACCCGTGCTCACCAGAGCAAGCCATCTATAGTAGATACATAACAAGATATTAGAATCGTTATATAAGTTAAACTGGAAAGTTGAATGCAACAATATTATAATATGAAACATACCTATCTTTGACTTTTGTTATATGACGAGGGATAATCCATTTTGAATTTCACATATTTATGCACACCGGAATGAACTATCTACATTAGATACACAATAAAATATTAAAATTCTAACAAAATTTAAACTAGAGAGTGGAAGACAAGAACTTGTCATCCAACTTGATTCCCTTCAACTTATATTTCATGCTATATCTCAAAACATATAAATTTTCTAAATTAGATGTACTTCTATTACGAATAATGCAATCAATGTTATCATAAGAGAAATCATTCTTTTTGTAAGAGGTATCTAAACATTTTTAAACATATTGAACACCAAAAATCCTAGTAGCCACAAGTCGGTAGTGTTGTCTATTAGCACAATGGTTGATTAGTTGACCACAATGGATAACTAGTTGAAGGCTCAATATGCTTCCTTGCTCAACCTTACCATCCTCCTTTCTAGGGCAAGTTTTGTGAGAGTGTGTGTGATGTGGAGCAAGAAAGCATATAAATCTAAGCATACCATTTGATGTAAATGTCAAACCACTAATTGAGCGGTACTACTCGAGGAGAATTATGTCAGAAGGAGAAAAAGTCAAACAAACGAATAATAATAACATTATTTTGTTGGAAAACAACATGACTCACCCATCCTCTACGCTGCATCTACATTGCCTAAGATATCTTTTCCACTTGACTCTGTGGGACACAACAATTGTAGTCACTCACTGCACATTGTAATATTATATATGAGATTACAAATAAACCAGGAGAGCTTAAGTAACGAATATACAAAGCGATGAATTAACCATACACATACTTGCCCTCCCTTGGCTAATATTATAGCAGCAGCAATCATGAACAATAAGCCCTGAAGATGTGAACTCCAATATAACTTTTCCATTTCTTTCCTATCAAAGTTCTAGAAAAAATCTTGAATCTAATACCCATGAACAAGATCATACTACCTCGAAACCATGACAAAAGGATGAAACAAATATTTCAATGTATGCAAGGACAATTGTATTTTGTAGGAGAAAAGTACGGCTCACCCATCCTCTATGCCACGTTCATAGAATGTCTAGTGCATCATCACCACTTGACCATTATAGACTATACAATTGTAGTTGTTCACTACATAAAGAAGATCAATCTAGTTGATTATGAGAGCATAGATAAAACATATAATAAATTGAATAGCAAATAAAGGGAGCCACAAATTAGCAAAAGATAATTTTAAGTGAAGTGCACTGCATGAATAGATAAAACATATAATAAATTCAGTAGAAAATAAAGAGAGCCACAAATTAGCAAAAAATAATTTTAAGTGAAGTGCACTACATATAGGTATGTTGACTCACCTCCATTTTTTTGTTTGCTTCCTCCGTTTCTTTTTCCACGCCCAACAAACAAAACCAAGACATAGCTACAAAAAACATGAAAAGAAAAAACAAAACAAAGGAGAACAAGTACAACACACCCAACAAGTGAAACCAATACCACACTACAAAAAAACAAGGGAAAAAAAAAAGCAAAACAAAGGAAAACAACTACAACACAAAGCATGGCCATGCTCAAACTCAACAAAACAAAATATGCAGACAAGAACAAAGAAAAGATTGCAAACATCCCCGCTGCACATCTCCTATTTAGGAATGTGTTGCTCTTCTCCGCTAAAAGGAAAAAAAGTGGGCTGAATAAGGTTAAAATACACACAATTAGTAATGGTAAGCATATTTCAAAACCAACATTTAATCATGGTAGGAAATGCACCTCCCCTAGAGTTTTCTTTATACGATTTTGTATTCCATTCGTTGGTGCTCATAAAAAAGCCATCTACAACAGATACCCAATAAGATATTAGAATTGTTATAAAAGTTAAACTACCAAATAAGATATTAAAATTGTTATAAAAGTTAAACTATAGAGTTTAACACAATAACTAATCGTAATAAGAAACACACATTTTCAAATAAGATATTAGAATTATTATAAAAGTTAAACTATAGACTTTAACACAATAACTAATCGTTATAAGAAACACACCTTTCTTTGAAACTATTATATAAAAGGGGGCGTGCAGGGTCCATTTTGTATTTCATGTATTGATGCTCTCTAGAACAAGCTATCTACAATGAAGAGAATAAAATATTAGATTTCAAATAAAAGTTAAACTAGAGAGATCATGCAACATAGTTTGAGTCCATTTATATTACATTCCATATCTCAAAATAATACAAATTTTCTAAACTAGATGTACTTCTACTAGAAATAATACAAATAATGTTTTCATAAGATAGGTAATTTTCTTTAGAAAAAAGAATATAAGCATATCTAAACATATTTAACACCCAAAATCCTAGGGTCCACAAGGCAATAGTGTTGTATGTTATAACGATAGTTGATTGGTTGAAGGGTCAGTATGCTTTATTGCTTGACTTTACACACCTCCTCTATAGGGCACATTGTGTGGGGATGTGCTTGTGATGTGGACAATTCCCCACAATCTCAACTTAAAAGATAAGTACTTCATATCTTAATTCCCCACAATCTCAACTTAAAAGTTAAGTACTTTATATCTTTCTTCCTTGATTATTGCTCATTTTTTAAGTCAACATCTTGTCTTTATATCTTTTGATTGGTTATAATCATTTATTCCATAACTCCATAATGAGGGTTGTAGGTACATCGTGAAGGCTACCAAGGCTCTGGCCACAGATGGAAGCATCGAGAAGAAAGAAGAAAAGTTTGTGGCAAGAGGACTCTCCCAGGATTCAGCTAGGTTGCTAGAGTGATTTGTGTTCAAGAGGGAGAACTTGTACTGACATCTAGAACCAAGCCAGATGGCCGAAAGAGCTCCTAGTTCAGAGGAGTAGGCAAGCTAGCAAGTTTGAAGGATGTCATGATGGAGAAAATTGTGCCGAAGAGAAACCAATGGTGACTTCCAAATAGATCTACAAGATCAAGTATGTGGTAGATGGCAACATAGAGAAGTGCAAAGTGAGATTCGAGGATTCTCCCAGAAAGAGGGAGAGGACTATGAGGAGACATTTGATCCAGTTGTTAGGTACACTTCTATCAAAACTATTATTTCTATTGCCTCTATTATGGGTTGGAAATTACATTAGGTAGATGTGGAGATCATTTTCCTCGATGGAGTAATTGAGGAAGAAGAAGTGTACATAAAGCTTGAGCCTCTGAGGTACATGAAAGGAAATTTCATCATCATGTCTGGAGACTGAAGAAAGCTTTGTCCGAACCATAGTTTTAAAATTCGGCCGATTTGAAACGGAAACGGCCAAGTTGATCCGTTTCATTGGCCAAAACTGTGACTCGGTTGAAGAAACGGTTCAGTTGCCCGAGTCAGCCATGACTCGGCCGAGTCATGGCTAACTCGGCCAACTCGGCCGTTTCCATATTGACTCGGCCGAGTCATAAATAGCGGCCCATAACCCCATCCAAAACAACGATTTAACATTTTTTTAATGAAATTTTGAGGTGTTTGTTGATTGGTTTGGACTCCAATGTGTTTTATGAATTAGCTAAATGTTATTTGGGGTCCATTTCCCCCTCCCAAACCCTATTTAATACACTCAAATGCTCTCTACTATTGAGATGCTATTCAAATTTCATGGTAATGTTAAATTCTTAAGTAAAAGTGACATTCTCCTTAATCTTCATTTTCATCCTTTTACTTAAATTTTTAACATTACCATGAAATGACTCAGGATGTTTGAGAGTGGTTCCGGCCTCATTGGATTTCATATGGAGAAAGTAGAAATTTAGATCTCACTCAAAATCCAACAGAGTTATTTGTTTTTCAGGATTTCAGGATTGGAGGGATTGCAATGTTTCCATTGGATTTGATCATGTACTAGGGTATGGAACTTGTATTTAATCAAGAGAACCAAGCCCTCTATGCAGGGGAAACTCCCAATAATCAAGATCATGTAGGGTACTAGGGTGTGAAACATGTATTTAATCAAGAGCACTAAGGTCATTCGACTATGTAGGAGGAGACTTCCAATACAACAGTGGTCCTTCTAAAGAATGGGATGTGGATGCAAAAAATCCTGATTTGGATCTCTCTCTTGCAGCCTTATAGTCTTTATTGTACTTGCAACCTCATATATTAATATAAATAAGGGCGATTTTAGAGATGTATAAAGGTTCTTTGGGATATTCCGATTTTATTTTCATTATGTGATCATTCATGAGTAAATGTGATGTAAATTAAATCTTAATGTTTAAGTGTAATAAATTATAATGTATCATTTATGGTTTATGATTGCACACACACACACACACACACACACACACATATATATATATATATTCGCGTTTCCCCGTTTCCAAAATTTGGGGAGGCCGCGTTTCGTATCGCTTCCCGTTTCGGAAACTCGGACCCATTTCCCCGTTTCGTGCAACTTAGGAAATGAGTGATCCGAATTTGTGCCAAGAGGAGGAGGACAAATTGTCGTTATATAGTAATCTAATGAGCACAAATAGGTGTGTCCTTTGGGGCTAGCCAATTTGAACAATATGGAGCCGACTTGTATTTTTGGAGGCGAAAACTCAAAATATAAATTTCTTTGTTTTGGGCCGATTTGAATACAGATCAAAGCTACAATAAAATCAACACTTTGCACTAGGCTGCTAGATTTTGAGGTAATAGTAACTAACAGCCCCATTGACCTACTTTAGCGGCTATTTATTGGACACTAATATAATTATGTTATCTTGTCTTATCTTATCTATTGGTCCATTTTCACAGAGTTCTTTGCGCTCATTCCTCAGGATGATATTTACAAGATGAATATTGATATTATAGGCCCCTTCTGGTGGAATTTGGAGTGGAGTTTCTGATGTCCTTTTACTCAATACGATTAACACAGACTTTATTCTATTCTGCATTAGAGGCATGTGCTAGGTCTAGTTCTTATTATTGGTGGGTTGCATTAGATGCTGTGACCTGATGGATTTGAGGGTTGCACGGTGTTTGGTCTATAAGGGTTCGCTATAAGCTTCATGTGTTTTCTTGGTTTGTTATCTATGATGGTTTCTCTTCCAAATCTCATTTGGCCAAGAGTGGCCTTTACTCCTCTTATCCAAAGGTAGGAATGTTGAAGCATATTTGTGGGAATGTGCCTTTTTGAGGTCTTGTTGGGAACTGGTTCAACCTCAGCTGGCAGGCATTCTTCAGGGGTATTTGCATTGGAGGGAAGTTTTGTTGGGAGATTCCAGATCTATGATTTGGAATTCCCTTGCTGGTATTTGGCACTGTTTGATTGTTTTCACATTGTTTGTTCTTTGGAAATTCTACTGCAAATATGTATTTGAACACACGGTCAATTCTTTGGCCGCGTTTTTGTCAGTTATGCAGAGATGAGGTATGTATGCAACTGCTCACTAAAGGAGCATGACTGGTTAAGGATGCCAAATTGGTATATCATGCCTCTTATTCTGATTTTATAGCTGTTTTAGTTGCAGCAAAGAGTAGAATATAAATTGTGTTGCATATACCCTTCTGTTTCCTTTTTTTGCGGCTGATGTAAATATTTTTCTGTATACATCAGTACTCAACATTACATTGTGACTTTATCATAATAAGTGTGCAAACCCAAATAATATTACATGGTATTAACATTATAATAATATGTTGTGTCAACCTTAAGTTGTGATTTTGTGTGCATGTTACTAATCATGAACTTTTTGTTTTAAGAGCTCTGTAAAATATTTATGCAATGCAATTATTTTATTGTACCTTTCATTGTAATCACGATTCTCTTACAGATGCTTGAATTTGTGTTTGCACTTATTTTCTACTGGGATGATATTTTTCATCACTTATGACTTTGATGCATTCTAATTTCCTTTTACCAAATGTGAGTGTTTATTGTTCTTTACTATCCAATTGTGCCAGAGAATAGCCTATTGCTATTGTATACTGTGTTTTGATGTGCGTTCTCAGACCTGTTTATTGTTTTCATGCAGATTCCTTCTCATTCGTTCTGGGATGATTGGTTGGCTCATCATAAATCTATCAGTTGCAGCAAAGGCCTTCCAACTGAAGGATTCATTAAACCTTTCAATGATCCTTTATCAGATATTTTGTTTGGTATATACCCTTATATTAGCCTGCAACCTTATTGATCATCTTTCTGTATTTTTCATCACTTTGATGGGCAATTAGCTATGTTAGTGCATGTATGGCTGGCAGTGTGAAAATGACTTGCTTCGTCCATTTGACTTACTGATTTCCCTTACAGTTATATGTGATGGATTACTTCTGGTATGAAGAGTATATGACATCCACGTAAGTACATTGCCTTTCTGTTACTGCTAAATATCACAAATAGTTCTTATCCATTTCTGTTGCATACTTGCAAGCATTCAACAATTCAGGACATGATTACAGCCAGTTGTCTTTAGCAGATTTACTATCGTAGTACATAACCATTTCTTGTGCTATCTGCTAATATTCCTCAAACTATTGAGATCTTGGTCTATTATCAGAATTTGGCATAATATTTAGTTTTACTTACAGCATTATATTCTTTGTGTGTAGAACCCTGACTACAAATTTCAACCAGACAGGAATCAAAATTTAAAATTTAAAATTGCAGAAGAATACTTGGAATCAGTTGAAGGTGTTTTAGACTGTGGTTGTTCCCGCTGCTGTAGTTACCAAACCGCCCTTTACCCCCAGCCTATCTGGGGTCTACCTGTACAGTCCCCAGATCCAGAAGACAAATCTTCTGGCCCCCGTGTCCAAAATTTCAAAACAATCAAGCTCAATCTCTGTAATTCTGTTAGAAATTCCCACTCTTCCCAAATTCTCTTATGGTTTCACATAATTCTCTCTCTCAAAAAAAAATGAACTCCTTTCCTAAAATGCCTTTCCCACCTTGTATAGAATCTTGCTCTGCCTCCAAATCGTGTCTCCCTGTTTGAGGTTCCTCCAGCGAGGGGATAAGGTGATAAACTCTAGCTGAAGTCTAAGCAGGCATCTGCCACCTGCATTAACAGTTGACAGCGAATTTCTTTTAATGTAAAACATTTATACTTTTATTGTATTCGTTGTTTACTTTATGATTCCTTTTGACTTTATATTATGTTCCCTTTTGACTTTATATATATTATGGATTCTTTTAAGTTTGTAGATTTTATATTCTCCTTTAGTTTATATAAAATTTAATATATATATAATTCCTTTATATATTATGTATTGTATTCCGTTGCTATTTGTATAACATGTACTATATTTAATTTATTTTTGCACCTTACATATATTATATTCCCTTTTATTTTATGCAATACATTGTCTTTCCTTTTTTATCTTGTATAGTTATATATATTATAATAGTGGTACCTACATTAAGTACCTCACTCAGTATATTTAATATTTATGTGCGTGAGGTATTCACTTATAACTTTAAATAATTAATTCGTTTATCTTTTCTTGACAATTTTCATAATAAGTTAATATGTATACTAGCGCAATGCATGTGATGCATGCATATGTAGCGATCATATGCATGTTTCATATACATGCTAATATTCTTATGTTGCCTATAATTTGAGATGGCCATTACACTCTCTGCCTCTGCGCTGGCCCTCCCTCTGGCTCGAAATGATGATGCAGGCCCTTTGCATCACTCCCTCTTTGCTGCTTTCTTCTTAGGAGCAGCTCTGTCTCTTGGGACAACTGCTACAGCTGCAAATATTTCTGATTACGTTGGCACCTTTAGTCCTCCTGTGATCTGCAATCCTCTGATACCATGTTGAAATTTCTAAGTCTGACACATCAGAAATTCCCACTGCATTATCTGATTTATTTCACCTACTTGTTTATTCGTTAACAAGTTATTTAACCATATAAATATTGAAAATAAACACAAATGCAGTCTCAACTCATATACAGATCATCAACTGAAATAATAGACAAACACACAAGGGACACCATTATTTTTGGACAATTGTCCCCAGAAAAACCCAATGCGAGAAAACTGGTGCAACAATTTGGAGGGTTTTATTATTAAGCAACTTTCTTGAGTACAACTAGGGTGCCAAACTGGCTCACCCAACAAATATTTCTACACGGTAGTAATACCTCTTTTCAGAAGCAGATATTCAACTTCTCAGCACTAATCTGCCCCACGAAAATCCTTTCAGCGCTTCTCCAAGGCTCTGCATAAGCCCTGCTAGCCTCTGCGTAGCTCTAGAATCCTCTGCATCAGCCCTTTGCCTCTCTGTGTCAGCTCTCTGGCCTTCTGCGTTACCCACACAGGACCCTCAGTCTCTTACGGTCTCTGGCTGCCTCTGCATAGCTTCTGCTGGCTCTGCGTACCCTCCTCAATCACTGCGCTGGCCCTTTGGCAATATCTCTGCCTCTTTGCTATGTACTCACTGCCCTTCGCTGCAACTCACATCACTTGTTCGATTTTTCTCAGCGAACCCCGCTCCAGGAAAATCGAACTGACTGATCAATCTTGGTGTGTCTCCAACTGACCCTCAAGCCTCTTCTTATACCTTTCCTGTTGAGTTTTTAACGGCCGATATTAAGTCTCTAATCAACTTCTAAGATTAAATTTGGCTTGATCCATGTCATTTAGAACCTTCTCACCCAGTTTTATATTAATACCTATTAATATTTTAATTTTCCGAAGTTTAGACTTAAAAACCCCATTAAAAATATTAATTATTTTAATATCTCTCTAACCGGGTGGAATTTCCCCAAACCATTTCTGGGTCTTGGAGATCTCATGTGCTTTAGTCTCTCCACCAATTTTCATGGCTAGAACACATCCGATGCTACTCCAATTCAACACCATATAGGAGAAAAAAAATTCTCCTATATACAATACCCACAGGTGGTGGGTAACACAACCATCTAATCATTTGATAACAGTGGTAAAATATCCATAAGTGAAACAAAATAATTGACAATTTTCATAACATATTGCTAGGTCACTTATTTAAATTGGGCATTCTTTTTTTGGCTTGTTTCATGAGAATTTGATGACTGTAATAAGCATATTAAGGTCTGATCATAACAGTGACATTGGAGAAGGATCCTTAATCAATTGAGCATTTGTCTTTTGTTGTCCCTTGCATCATTGGTTATCCTTTTGTGTTGGAAAAATGTTTTAAGAAGGCTGCCCTCTAGTCTTGTCTTGACTGCCTCATTCATCTCATTTGCACTCTCGCATGCTTGCACTCATAGACATTTTCTCACTGTTTGCATTTCATCTTAAGTGCTCTCATTTAAATCTAGAGAAAGAGATAATTGTAGGACTGTTTTGACACATTTGGCATAAGTTTGCATACTGCTGTCATAATTAACTTACTGCTGTCCTAAAAAGTTTTCTCTTCTGCATTTAATGTGATAAAGTGCAATAAGACTCTTGATATGGTTTAATGCTCTATTGTGAAAATATTGTTTGCATTGATAACATTGGATTTTGGTTTAGTTGTTACATCGCTTCACAACAAGAGATCTAACACTTTGTTTCCTTCTGAGTTTCATAATCAAAGAGGTCATAAATTTGCACTAAGTAAATCACTCCCAAAGCACCTAATCCTAAAATCTAAAATCTCTTTGAATGGTTAATTGGTCATTGGACATGGGCATATTTGTATCTCTTCTTCTTACACATTAGCATTGGGGATCTAATTGTTCTTCATATAATTGGCATTGTGATAAATTTTTGATATAACTTGGAGAATTGCTAATTGTGTTTGGAAGAACATTAATCACCTAAGATGCTTATCTCTTGAGCAAGTGTTCATTGACATCTTTTCACTCTCGTATTGTCTCTAAAATCACCTTGGATAAGTTGCTCCAACTAATATCATGGATAAATGCTCTAATCTGCTAGCCATTATTGTCATTGGATTTATTGTTCATGTGAATGTTAATGCTATCTCTGACATATTGGTGAGATAGGCATAAAGAGCATCAATCTTGTTTCTTGTTGAAAACTTGAGCAATTATCTCTTGGTAACATTAGTACACCTTTTAAGCACTATTGAAGTTGAGTACTTTGTCTTGTGTTTAAGATTGTCTTTCATTCAATTTTGAGTACCCTTTGTCATAAAATAAATTGTAACTAAGTACTTAAAGTCATAAACAATCTTAACTCAAGGGCACTCAAATCAATTTGCATTTGCATCCTAGGCCTAGTTAGGCATTAATAAATTGACCTCCAAGCCTAAGTTTGGTTGATAGAGAGATAGGAACACCCTATATCTTTTAGTTTGCAAAGGATAGACCCTCTCTAGTGGTTTAAACGGTGATCTTGTAGTGGTTAGAGCCATAGTCTCTGCAACACTGGAGGCACTGGGTATGTTAAATTTTAAGGGGAGGTATCGCTAACCAAACCTTTGTTTATGTAATGTCCCTTCCTAAATCATTTTGGAACAGGATTAATTTCTACATTTTGGGGCCAATCTTGGAGGAGATGGGGCCCATCCAATTTTAATTAAAAGACTTAGGTGTTAGAAGTAAATTATTTTGGTTTTGTTAGTAGCATGTGGGGGCCATGCACACAAGGAAATATGCACTCCCTAAGCCAATGGTTCGAATTGCATGAGAGGGAAAATCGAAGGCTTAGTGAGGGACCCATTAAGGGGAGAAAAAGGAGGGAAAAATGCTTCATGAAATGTATAAAAGGAAGGCAACACTCTTCATTTGATCATCTTTGGCATATCGAATTTCTTCTTAGTTGCTCGAGCTGCTTAGCCTGGTCACGTGTTGTTTAGCACAAATTTTCCAAGTGGAGAACTCACCCTTTCTTTGGGGTGTTGAAGAAAGTGTAACTAGGTTCGGTCTTCATGATGACATCATCTTTGTATTTGATGTAATAAAAGGAAATAAATTATTTTTGTAATCTTGCTACATGGGTTTCATGAGCAAGAAGTGTCTCTAGGTAAAGGACTTCTTCTTGATGTCTTTAGGATTTATTGTTATGTCAAAGAGTCATGTCGTGAATGGAGAAGCTCCTTTGGAGCCTATGTAGAACGTATTTGTGTCAAACCAGCCCTCCAAGACCAAGAAGAATCCTCCAAGAGAAAGCTCACTAAAATCTGCAAGAAAAACAACAAAGGAATGTAATGTCGGCTCCATTATGAATTAAATAAATTAATATAAGTCATGTCGGCTTGGGTAAGAGACAACATTTTGTGGCTCACGTCGGCTCAAATAAGATGATGCAAACCACTATAAATACCCAATGAAGTTATCCGCAAATGGTAGAGAAGAGAACTCACATTATCTTCTGAAATATCGATAGGTGCAGGAAGGCATGGCTTGGGTCTCAGATGGGTTACAGGTCGAAGATTTCATATGGGTGTAGGCAAGTGCAACCTTGAACATGACATGGCCGTTGGCAAGGATTCAGTTAAGACAATGAAACCCTCTTTGCAGTCTTGGCCTAAGACGAAGGCACAATGATGATAATGATCTCAGATCAAGGCATAGTGATAACGATCTAGGATAAAGGCACAATGATAACCATCTCGGACGAAGGCACAGTGATAACCATCTCGGACGAATGCACAGTGATAATTATCTCAGACAAAGATGGATCTTGTATAGAAATCCTGACTTATAGATCTGTGCTCTTGTTAATCTGCAATGGTTGACGTTGTTCTTAAAATCGAAGTTGCAGCCTTGATCATAGTAATCTCGTATTCATAGTTGTCTCGGCATTAACGTAAGGGTGATAATCTAAGATGATGTCACAGTTCTAATAAGATATGTATAGTGAAAGAATCTTGGCATGATTGTATCTAGTAATAAAACTTAGATCTAGCACCTCAATGAGTAGAGGATCTTGAGAAGATCTCTGTGATATATATATATATATATACAGAACCTTATCGTGAGCATGGACAGAACATGAGATCATCTTAGAGATCTCAACTTAATATGCTTGCCCTAGATTCTTCAACATGGGGGACTTTGAGTGCCACCCTAGAGAGGTTCCATAATCTTCCGGAGGTGATTTTCAGTGTGGTTTCCAACATTTGTATTCAGTGTCTCCAGGTGGTGCGTATTTTTGGAGGACACAATGGGAGAAATTGAGTTGAGGTCTTGTGCATTCTTCATGGGAGTTGTTGTCGAGAGAAATTCCGTGAAAGAAGCGCTGGTGATTTGCTGCCATTTGGGTGAGCTTTTGGGCTGGAGGAAAGAGCTTTCTTCAATGGAGATTTCACACTTCTTGGGGCCAGCACAGAAGGAAGAGATTAGGCACACGTGGGTAGTGGAGACTCAGCCATTGGAGCTGATCCTTTCTGGTAGAAATAAGGGAAGTGTTAGTGGAGGTGATTGCTACTTTTCCGGAGTGTTTGAGGAAGATTTTGTAGGTGTATTAACAAGCAGTGTGCTTCAGCATTTTTGGAGGGCGTAGGGCTTTTTGGGGGTCGATTTTGGAAGGTCAAAACTGGGCCAAACCATTTATGGGTTTTTGTGGGTTTTGCCAGAGGAGCCTAGAAATAATTTTGTAGAATTTTTTGAGCAATGGAGGTGGGGTTTTCAGCCATATCTATGCAAAAAATAGTGCAAAATTGTTAGGGATTGCGCAGTGTAGCAGTTGGTCAGTTGATTGTAACTCTGGATTGTCATTCCTTCACCTGGGCTTTGCTCCGCTTGCCTTTGAGGCAAGCCCATGTGCATTCCTTCCATATTTTGTACTCTTGCACCAGTATATAATAAAATGGCTCAATGCTTCCGTATTTCTGATTGTTTTTGGGTGTGTTCTAATTGTTTTGAAATTTATGTGGTGAAAATTTGTTATTTGCTTGCATATCACTGTTTTTCCTATTTTAGAACATTACAGTGGTATCAAAGATCAACTCTTTGTTATTTGCTTGCATATCACTGTTTTTCCTATTTTTGAACATTACAGTGGTATCAAGATTTTCCTATGAGTGAGGAGGACAAATAGAATATTACCTACATGAGGCAAAGGTATTGGAGCAGGGAGAGGGAGCTATAGATCACTCCAGATACTGAGGATTGTGGGAAGGCAGTGATAGTAGAAGACATGGGGGAGCACAAGAGCAGAGAAGATGTGGCCTTTGATAGTCTCTTGAAGGCCCTGAGTGATTTGGCAAAGGGGCAGAAGGAGATGTTATATGAGATCAAAAGGCAGAACCGGGATCGAAGCATTCGCTGGGATTTTCTATTTGGAGAGACTTCAGGAACTTCTCAACAATTTGATCACCCTTCACCTACTACGCAACCGCCATCCTCTAGTGGGCCAACTAGAGCCATGCTACCTTTTTTCTTACCTTTGGCACCAGGTGAACTGGGAGGAGTTGATGATCAACCGCCTATGGGGAAGCATTTTAGGGAGTGGCAGTCAATGGGAGCAGACTTCCGAGAAGCACTCTCTTTCAGAGATTTTTGCCAGCTCAAGCAGAATGAGAAGGGAAGGAGTTATGGAGACCATGGCATGCAGAACTACGAGATGCAGCGCACCAGTGGGAAGATGTACTTCCCCACTTACGATGGCACTACCAAGTGCACAACTTGTGCTAGGGTGGAGAAGTTGGACACCTATTTCCAGCTCAATAGGATGACAAAGGTAAAGGCCATTAAGGTGGCCACTTTGCATTTGGAAGGGGAGCCACATGACTGGTGGTTTCAGGCTTGTCCACACTGGGGCATGCCAACATGACCTCCTATGGGGATTTCACAGGGAGAGTAGTGGAGTGTTTTGATCGGAGGGATATAGAGGCTCACTTCAAGGAGTTGACCCATCTCGGGTAGACAAGACATCCAGAGCATTATATTTCAGAGTTTCTGAGGGTCTCAGTCATGGTGCCGGATTTGTCGGATGTTAGGTGAGTGTACACATTTGTAGAGGGGTTGACAGAGCCACTGTGTGGACTGGTGAAGTCACGCAGACCCTCTACTTTAGTGGAGGCTGTGACTTGTATGAGAGACTTGTAGGGGGCCATCCCCAAGACCCGGGCACCCTTTCTAGCATGCACTCCCCACCGTTAGAAGGGGAATGACACTAGAGCACCCCTAGTGTGGAGAGCAGACCAAGGGCAAGGGCAACTGGACAATGAGACCATGAGAGACCTAAGAAGGAGGAAGTTGTTTTTTACACGTCGGGAGCCATGGGCACCAGGCCATCGGTGCATAGCAGGCAAGGCCCATTATATCGAGATCTTCTCGGACAACGATCAAGAGGATGAGGTGGAGTTGGAGTTTGGTGGGGGAGACAGCGAGGGTTTGACAAAGAAGGGACCATCACCACCACATGGGGGAGCATCTTTTGCACCATTCGAGGGAGTCCTACCCTCTTTGTGCGGGGTTCCCAAATTTTTTACCATGAGGATTAGAGGCACAATGCAAGGGCAATTTGTCTCAGTCTTAGTAGACAATGGGGCCACCCATAATTTTATTGATATTAAAATGGTCTAGAGGAGAGGCATCACCACTGCAAAGTTTGAGGGGTTTTTAGTTTTGGTACCAGGAGACATAACTATGTAGTGCACTTGATATGTTCCTACTTTGACAATGACCATGGGGAACTATTCGATGACAAACCATTTCTTCGTGGTGGACATACCCGATACCAATGTGGTGATGGGTGTCTAATGGTTGTATTTCCTTGGTCGAGTTACCACCAACTGGAGGAAAGTAGAGATGGAGTTTACTGAGCTGGATGGTTAACTAGGGGTTCTTCGAGGAATGCATTCATATCCTCCACAGACAGTTTCGGCCCACAAGATGGAGGCTGATTTGAGGCATGGGGACATAGCATGGGCAGTGGAGCTGAGGATTTCAGAGGCTGGCGATGGACCAAGCCACCACATCTAGACATACAGGCTATATTGGACAGATATCCGGTAGTTTTTGGAGATATACCACCAAGGCAACCACCTGACAAGGGGTTTGAGCACATTATAGAGTTGGATCCTGGTGTGCAGGCAATCATTGCTACACCCTATAGGCATCCCAAAGCCTATAAGGATGAGATTGAGAGGGCCGTCAGGGAGCTATTGGCATTGGGCCACATTAGACTGAGTTCTAGTCCACTTGCTTATTCATTCTTGCTAGTGAAGAAGAAGGATGGAACTCTACGCATGTGCATTGACAAAAGGACCCTCAACAAGAAGACATTGGAGAACCAGTATCCCATTTAACGTATTGATGAGTTGATGGATGAGCTTAGAGGAGCCATGTACTTATCTAAGATAGATTTGCGGTCTGGGTATTATCAAATTCGGGTGAAGGATCCAGATATCTCGAAGACGGCTTTTAGATGTCATTATGGGCATTTCGAGTTTTTGGTCATGCCCTTTTGGTTGACCAATGCACCTGCTACCTTCTAAGGATGCATGAGCTGTGTGTTCAGAGGCCAACTGAGGAGATTTGTGCTGGTATTCTTTGACGATATCTTGATCTAAAGCAGGACGTGGGAGGAGCACTTGTAGCACCTGGAGGCGGAGTTGCATATCTTGGAGGAGCAGTAGTTCTATGCCAAGATGTCCAAGTGCGAGTTTGGGCTGACGAAGATGCTCTACTTGGGACACACCATCGACGTAGATGGGGTCAAGTTGCATGACGAGAAGATCAAAGCCATTTGGGATTGGCTAGTACTTAGAGATGTAACAACACTAAGAGGGTTCTTGGGTATTTGTACTTATTACTGGAAGTTTGTTAAGGGCTTATCACTGTTGGAAGCACCCCTCACTGATCTGACAAAGAAGGGGGCTTTTGCATGGACAAATGGAGCTCAGACAACATTTGATCGCCTCAAGGAGGTGATGAATTGTTGTCAGGTATTAGCACTCTCAAACTTCACGCAACCCTTCACATTGGAGTGCAATGCATCAGGTGAGGGGATCAGGGCAGTCTTGTCCCAAGGTGGGCACCTTGTTGCTTTCGAGAGCCGGAAGCTCCTACCTCATGAGAGGTTGTATTCCATATACGACAAGGAGATGTTGGCCATAATGCATGCATTGGCCAAGTTTCGACAGTATTTGGTGGGTAACTGGTTTTGGGTGAAGACAGATCACAACAGTCTTCGCCACTTCATGGAGCAACAGGGCCTCAACGATAGACAACAAAGATGGGTCATCAAGGTGAAAGCCTATGATTTTGATATTGAGTATGTGCGGGGGAAGCATAATGTGGTAGCCGATGCACTATCCAGGAGACTCGTAGGACTTTCACTCATGAGCATCTACCATGACTGGAAGGCACAACTATTAGTGGAGTACTCCAAAGATTGTCGGGCATGCAAGATCTTGGAGGGAAGTTATGCAGATGAGCGCTACAGGGTGATGGACGAGGTTATATACTACAAGGGGCTCATATTTTTGGTTTTGGGGTCACAGTTGAGGGAGTGTATCCTTCGTGTAGCTCATGATTCCCCTTTGTTTGGGCACCAGGGATTCAAAAAGACCTACATGGCAGTGAGAGAGCGCTTGACCTAGAAGGGCCTCAAGGAGGACTTATTGAGATATGTGGAGTGTGAGGCTTGTTAGAGGAACAAGGGGGGAGTTGACCCATCCAGCAGGATTGTTGTAGCCTCTTCCCATTCCAGAGGGGAAATGGGAGAGTATCTCTATGGACTTCATCATGGGGCTTCCCTCAATGCAGGGGAAGGATTGCATTTTTTTGGTGGTCGACCGACTAACTAAGTTCAAACATTTATTTTCCATTCTGACACGGTATTCAGCTTCTCAGGTGGCAGAGTTGTTCTATAGGGAGGTCTTCTACCTGCACTGACTCCCTAAGACTATAGATAGTGATCGAGACAACAGATTTATGGGGGGATTTTGGCAAGAGCATTTCAGGCTAGTGGGCACAGAGCTCACCCCGAGCACCAGTTACCATCCGCAGACCTACGGTCAGACAGGGAGGGTAAAAAAATGGCTAGAGGGTTATCTCAGGAACTATGTAACAAGGTAGCAAAGGGCATGGATTTGATGATTGCACTTGGGAGAGTACTGCTACAACACCACACATCATATGTCCATTGGTATGACTCCTTTCCATGCTCTATATGGTTATAATGCTTTATCTTTTGTTGACATCGTTTTTGGAGACAGTCGAGCCCCAAAGGTCAAAGATTGGATCCTAGAGAGCCAAGACATCCTCAAGGCTCTTAAGGATAATTTGCAGACAACAGAATCAACAAAAGATATATGCTGACATGCATCGGGTTGAGAGGCATTTTGAGAAGGGGGACTTGGTGTACCTTTGGTTGCAGTCGTACCGACAGTCCACTCTGAAACAGAAGGGGGCCGAAAACTGCAACCATGATTTTATGGGCCCTATAAGGTGATCAAGAGGGTTGGAGAGGTAGCTTATGAGTTGGAGCCACCACCAAGGAGAAAGATCCACAGTATTTTCCATGTTTCATGCCTCAAGAGAGTGTTAGGGCAACAAGTTACAGTAGCTGTTGAGTTGCCTCCACTTGATGATGAGGGGCACCTAGTTTTGGAACTGGAAGCTATCTTGGAGACCACGGAAAGGAAGCTTAAACGAAAGATAATTAGAGAATACTTGGTGCGTTGGAAGAGCTTGCCAAATGAGGATGCTACTTGGGAGGGCAAGCATATACTTGAGCATCTGACATTGAAGTTGCTTGGGGACAAGTAACATTTGGTTGGGGAGGACTGTAATGTCCCTTCCTAAATTATTTTGGAATAGGATTAATTTCTACATTTTGGGGCCAATTTTGGAGGAGATGGGGCTCATTCGATTTTTATTAGAAGACTTAGGAATTAGAAGTAAGTTATTTTGGTTTTGTTAGTAGCATGTGGGGACCACCCACACAAAGAAATATGCACTCCCTAAGCCAATGGTTCAAATTGCATGAGAGGGAAAATCGAAGGCTTAGTGGGGGACCCACGAAGGAGGGAAAAAGGAGGGAAAAATGATCCACAAAATCTATAAAAAGAAGGTAACACTCATCATTTGATCATCTTTGGCATATCAAATTTCTTATTAGTTGCTCGAGCTGCTTAGCCTAGTCACTTGCTGTTTAGCACGAGTTTTCCAAGTGGAAAACTCACCCTTTCCTAGGGGGATTTCGAGTGCCACTCTAGAGGGGTTCATCCATAATCTTCCGGAGGTGATTTTCAGTGTGGTTTCGAGCATTTGTATTCATTGTCTCCAGGCAGTGCGTATTTCTGGAGGATGCAGTGGGAGAAACCGAGTTGAGATCTTGTGCATTCTTCTGGGGAGCTATTGTTGAGAGAAATTCCTAGAAAGAAGCTTTGGTGATTTGCTGCCATTTGGGTGAGTTTTTGGGCTAGAGGAAAGATCTTTCTTTAGTGGGGATTTCACACTTCTTGGGGCTAGCGCAGAAGGAATAGATTGGGCACACGTGGGTAGTGGAGACTTAGTCATTGGAGCTGATCCTTGCTAGGAGAAATAGGGGAAGTGTTAGTGGAGGTGATTGCTACTTTTCCGGAGTGTTGGAGGAGGATTTTGTTGGTGTATTGACAGGCAGTGTGCTTCAGCAGTTTTGGAGGGCGTAGTGCCTTTTGTTGGGGGTCAATTTTGGAAGGTCAAAACCAAGGCAAACCATTTCTGGGTTTTTGTGGGTTTTGCCTATGGAGCCAGAAATAATTTTGCAAAATTGTTTGAGCACCGGAGGTGGGGTTTTCAGCCATATCTTTGCAGCATACAGTGTAAAATTGTTGGGGATTGCATAGTGCAATAGTTGGTTAGTTGATTGTAGCTTCGGATTGTCATTGCTTCACCTGGGCTTTGCTCCGCTTGCCTTCGAGGCAAGCCCAGGTGCAATCCTTCCGTATTGTGTACTCTTGCACCAGTATACAATAAAATGGCTCAGTTGCTTCCATATTTCTAAATTCTGATTGTTTTTGGGTGTGGTCTAATTGTTTTGAAATTTTTGTTGTGAAAAATTGTTATTTGCTTGCATGTCATTGTTTTTCCTATTTTGGAACATTATAGCTTGCTTCGCCTTTACTTCTCTCTACAACCTACTTTAGATACTAGCCTCAAACCAACTGAGGATTAAGGAATACATTTAGCTACGCATATAACTAAATTAACCAAGTTTCTGCATCTCACACAGATTGTAGGATTTGCATTTCATATAGGATAGCGAAGCATATAAGCAATGATTGTTCATCCAGTCATTTGGTAATTCAATCGATATAAAGCCAGTAGTTGACTCCGTAAGGCACTGGTCTCATCAAAATAATCCAATCTAATCTTTTAACTTGCTATAATCAATCAAGTGGCTAGGCCATTCAATTGTGTCTCCCAAACTTGTTGGTTACCAATAAGTCTCGCATTTTCACATTTCATAGGGACTACCCCCCATAGCTTGTTTTTGGGAGATAGCTAGAATAGAAAGGTTGGGGATCAGAGTGACAATCCCCGACCAGAGTTTTCACACCATGCTTGTGCAATCTGGGCGACAACATGTCCAACCAATGTTGCATGATGCACCTCTCCTCCCCAGATCTGGAGGCATATTCGCATCTCGTACTAATCCATATCCAATCCTCAATTGTGGTTCTGCCTTTTTTTGTGATTCCTAGAAAATCAGATCCATGGGGCCTATTGCCTCACAATCTAGCAAGGGTCGTAGGAGGGGTACCTAAGGGACAATAATGGGACAAAGATCCATTGCCACCTTAGTCAGTCTCCCCTACTCTTTACACACTTTCACTGATGGGAGGAGTCCCGATATGAAGGAAATCACTAGAATAATAAGGTCAATGGCTAGGTATGGAGTGATTTCTAGAGCCTATTCAAAGGAGAGGCTTAGATAATGCCTTTCTTTCTTGCTTCTAAAGCAAGATAAGGGCTCTCCAATAAAGGCTTATGAGGAGGAGGCCTAGACCGAGGGGAAAGGGATATTCAATGCAAAGAATATACCTAGTTCGAGGCTTATAAAGGAACTCTCTTAGGGTTTTGTGAGATAGTGATCGTACAAAGATTTGGGACCACAAGAGAGACCTAGGGGATCCAAGCAAGGCCTTGGGTTTGCTAAATCAAAGAGGACTAAGACACCCTAGGTCAAGCAAGGATAGATAGGTTAAGGAATGGTTAACTTCCAACGAGTTTTCAAGAGTGATTGACCTATGGAAACCCACTAACAAAAGAAAGCCTAGGAGAAGGATTGATGTTGGAGCTAGGGCTTGAGGTTTCTCCAAATCTAGCTGTGGAATTTGCTTCAAATTTGAGGAGACCTATAGGAAACCCCAACACAGTAGTAGACCAACTTGATCTTCAAATGGAGCACCCTAATGCATTTTTCCCTAGGCCCTAGAAGACCTTCTAGGGTTAGGGCAAAAAAATGGGAAAAAGTCAACAAAAAGGTTTTCAAGGTGATCAACTAGGATTAGGACCCGGTGCCTTGGCAATTGGGAGAAATGAGTCAAGATTGGCCTTGATGAAAGACCTTCGCTATATCAAGGAGTCCTATGCAGCGTTTCACTAGCCCTAATGAAGTAGCTACCCAACAACAAGGAATTTACACTTCAATTTGCAAGAGATGATGGAGTTTCAAGGTTTGCAAAACACACAAGCCCCTAAGAATATTCATTCACAATACCTAACATGTAATGCATCCAATACTTAAAAATCCCAGTGTTTTCATGAATTCACATTTCAATTAGGGCTCATTAAGATTTGACAAGACATTCCATACATTAATCATGTAACAATAACAAAAAAATATCACTAAAATAACACTTACAAGGTATAGCAAATATATCCATCCATCATTATTGCATTTAGAAGCTCCAAGACAAGAATAATGAAAATTTAAACATCAAAATGCATCAACAAGATCCAATTTCGTCCATCAATTGCAGGTCTGATTTGTTTTGCAAGAGAAAATCCCAATCTAAATGATGTTGAGATACAAATGAACTTCATCATCTATTTATATGAGTCACAAGGGCTTTGATTTAGTCTAACTAGCCTAATGAGCCCCTAAAACAACTTTAATGTACAAATAACAATCTAATTGGTGACGAGCCCGTCAAATAGCTCAAAAGTACTCAAAAGGCATTCCTAATGAAGCTGAAATGATAGAAAAATGGTGCAAAGCCTAGATAAGTCCTCCATGTGCCAAGATGAAGAGGAGGGCTCTCATAATAATGACCAAGGGGGTGGCCCCTTGGTTTCCAAGCAAAACATCTATGGTGCTCCCAAGTGGTTGTGGGGAACAGTGAATGGTCTCATGGGTCTCCAACTGGATCAACGACGTCAATGCTATGTCAATAAGGGCTAGAATTATGATACAAGCCCTACCATGTCTCCCTAGGTGAGACAAAACCCCGTCTAGGCACTGGATCAATTGCCAAGTGTCTGGTGCAAGTATGTGGCCGGCTGGGCATTGTGGTTCAACTGCATCATCATCTCTGGATGGTTGGGGCACAAACAAGTAATAGGTGGTGCTAAAGAATCCCATCGCGTGGCAATCAATGCTCTGTTGTGGTGTAGGCCCATGGCTCTCAACACTCACCCTACAAGTGCCATCATGACCCTCTAGAGGGCTTGGATCCCGTATAGGGAGGCCAAACCCAAGATGAAGACCCACCTGCAATCCTATATAAAATCCAATGCGTATCCTCACCTTCCAGTACAATAATTCATTAGAGAAATTGAGTAAATAAGCTTGCAAATCAGGGGCCCAAATGGACACTTGATCGTGAAATGCCCTTCCAAGTGGGCTTTATAATGTACAGGTGCTCCCAAGGTCAAGAGAGGTTAATAAAGGATCATTTAGGTGGTTTCAACCTCTAAGGGAGTGACAGGTCCATGGTACATCCGTCAAATGGCCAGTATCGTGAGATAATAGTGTAATGGAGTGGGGCAATAGGGAAGGCTCCAAGCCACATACCATAGTACAAAGTTAGTTATGATGAGGGAAGCCCATGCATGGGTGTATAGATGTAGGAGGGAGCAATCATGGTACGAGAGTTATCCCGACCTTTTTTTTTCCACCCTTCTTCATTGCCTTTTGTCTTTTATTGATTTTTCTTTCTTTCAACTACTCGGGGCTCCAGGGAATGAGAGCATGACGTGTATGATAAAGCAGTGAATACCCCCTTGGGGCTGGGAAATTCATTTCCCACCAAGGGTTGGGACAATCATGGGTTCCTTAATGATGCAGTGGGAACACATAGGGGCCCTAGGAACCAGGGTGATGGCCATAATGATAAGGGGTAGAGCTCATGTTTGGCTTTTGCCCACGTGCTAATTTCTTATGCCCTAGCTATCTTTTGCATTTTATGGTACATTTCCTATTGTAAGTGGCCAAATTATGCTTTTAACTTCCTTTGTAGTCGCATCAACCTTCGAGGCATCATTCTAGGCCCAACCCAAAGTGTGGACAAGAGGAGGGGGAGGCTAACTCCTTGTGGACCCAATGGACGAATGTGGACCCGAATGGGAAAAGTGTGAAAAGGGGTATAATGAGTGGAGGGGAGTGATATATATGATGTTAGGAAGCAGAACCACATAACCAAAATCATGGTTTCCCAAATAGTGGCACTCTTAAAGCTAGTAGCCAATAGAGGAGATTCCACGGGACTAGGATACAAGATTAACCACCTAGTTGGGACAAGGGAACAAGAGTACATACCAAACCCATTCTTTCTGCCAAATCCCCCCCACTAATCCATGTCCAAATGTGTCCAAGAAAAGCAAGCAAAAATACCCAATTACATAATGAAAAGCCATACCTTTACGGTTGGAGGGCCCAACTTCAAACATACGATCATAACAGATGGGCGAGGGCACATAATGGCTGACTTAGGTGGTGGAGAATGGTAGCAAATCAAGCTATCTGGTGGCTGCAAGGGGCTACTGGTTGTTGGCTGAAGTCAAATCTAGGAGAAAAAAATTCCTCTATGGGTGTCACCCATTGGTGATGGGTAATAGGGCTTGATTTGTGTTTCTGTTTGCTGGATCCGTGTGAAAATTTGTTGCAATAATTGATTTATTTCTCCTACTTATTTATGATAATTTATTCACCAATACTTCAGTAAATACCAAAATAAATTAAGTTGCAGAATTCACAAATTAGAACTGAAAATGAAAAGGCAAGAGAAACATCAGCATATGAATAATCACATTGACACAATTGTTCTTGGACAATTGTCCCCGGAAAAACTCAATGTGGGAAAATCGGTGTAGCAGATATGAGGATTCTTATTATTGGCAGTAAATAACTGAATACAATTTGGATGCCCTAGAGAAAAATGGCAATCCACTCAGAGAAGATAATTGAGAATTCTCTCACATTGATTTTGAAGATTTTGTTCTCCCCCTAGACCACTACGCAATCCCTGCGTGAGCCTACGCTGACTCTGCGTGATTCCTGCGTGGAGGCTCCCTTTGACCACGTCAACTTGCACTGCTGCTACTTCTGCTGTTGAGAAATCGAGATTTCTCCTGCCAGTCAACTACTGTGATTCACGACACTGAACTCTACTCATCCTCAACACTTTTGCGTCAACCTCCTCTAGAATCTGTGTTGACCCTCTGCGTCAATCTCCTTCAGCTGTTGCATTGTCCCTTCTTGGACCAACGCTGGCTCTATTATCCTTCTCCGTGTATTCACTAGAACTAGAAATCACTTACTTCCAGTGCTGCCTCTAATCCTCACTGCTTGATCACTGGTTCAAATTCCTTAGCAAACCTTGCCCTAGGAAAATCGAACAGATTGATCAACTCTCTATGTGTCTTCAAGTGAACCCCAAGCCTCCATCTTATTCTTTTCCTGTTGAGTCTTCAACGGTCGAGATTAAGTCTCTAATCAATGGCTAAGATTAAAACATGACTTGATCCACCTTCTAAATCATTTTCACCCATATTTTGATTAATACCCATTAATATATTAATTTCCCAAGTTTAGACTTAGGAACTCCATTAAAAATATTAATTATTTTAATAAAATACAATTCAAGTGGAATTTCACCAAACAGTTTCTCAACTCTTTAGAACTCATGTGCCTTAGCCTACCCACCAATTTTCAAGGCTAGAGCACTTCCGATGCTACCAAAAACTAACACTCCCTCTTAGTGAGGACAATGCTCTAGCAACAATGTCCACCTACATGTTGCTCTATTTCTGAAGCACCTCCTTTCTACATTGCTGTTGCCAACAACATTGTGTTGTTGCTGCTACTGTACTATTGCCCATGACACTACCACTACCATTGCTGTAGCTGTACTACAAGTCCCTCTTAAACGCTGCATCATTCTATTGAAAGGGATTTTCCAACATACCCATCTGTTCTTGAAATTGAACAAACTTTGCTCTTCCTAGAGCCTTGGTGAGTATGTCTGCCACCTGATTTCTTGTGGGAGTGTACTCCAACTGTACTGCTCCATGCTGAACACAGTCTCTGATAAAATGACAGCGAATATCGTGTTGAAATTTCCAAGTCTATCTGTTAGAAATTTAATCTGTATTCTTTTGGTTTATTTCTTCTACTTGTTAATTTTGAAAAAGTTATTTAAAACATATAAATAACGAAATAAGCAAAATACAGTCTCAACATCTACAGATCAACAACTGAAAGAAAACAAACACACTAGTGACACCGTTAGTTTTGGGCAACCTGTCCCCGGAAAAACCCAATGCGAGAAAACCGGTGCAGCAATTCTAAGGGTTTATTATTATTCTGTATTTCCTTGAGTACAATTGGGTGCCAAACTGGCTCACCCGATAGAGAAAAACAACCGACAGTAATACCTCTCTATTCGGAAACAGGTATTCAGAAAACCTGTCCCACAAAACCCTCTCCAGCAACTCTAAAGCACTGCGTCAGCCTCAGAACCCTCTGAGGCACTGTGCAGCCTCTAGGGCCCTTTGCGTCACTCCTGCTGCCCTCTGTGTGGATGACTCAGGTCCTCTGGCTTGTGCGTTGTCTCTGCTGGGCTCTGTGCGGCTTGTTTTGGCTTCTACGTCTGCCTCTCTGCCTTTGCGCTGGTCTCTCAGCACTATCTCTGCCTCTCTATCCAGTACTCACTGCCCCTCACTGCTGATCACTGATTCGACTTTGCTTAGCGACCCCACTTTGGCAAATCGAATGACTAATCACTCTGGTGTATCTTCCTACTGACCCTCAAGCCTCCTCTTATACTTTTCTTGTTGGTCCTTCAACTGTCAAGATTACATCTCTAATCAACGGCTAAGATTAGATTTGGCTTGGTCCATGACTTTTGGAACCTTCTAACCCAGTTTTATATTAATACCCATTAATATTTTACTTTTCCTAAGTTTAGACTTAGGAACTCGACTAAAAATATTAATTATTTTAATATCTCCCAAACCGGTTAGAATCTACCCAAACCATTTCTAGGTCTTGGGGATCTTATCTTCTTTAGCTTCTCCACCAATTTTCATGGCTAGAGCACATCTGATGCTACCCCAAATCAATATATCGATGTGTTTGGAGTGATTATGAAATACTGGATTTTCAGAGAGTTTGATGCAACTCAGATTATCATAGAAAATCCTTGTCGCTTCCATCCTTCTCCTGAATAGATTTACAAGTAGTTTCCTGAGCCATATAGCTTCACATGTTGCTTTGCTAGCTGCCATATACTCAGCGTCGGCAGAGCTCAAAGCTACAGACTTCTACTTCTTACTGCACTAGGAGGTCATCCTAGATCTAATACTGAATCAATACCCAGTGGTACTTTTCCTGTCTACTGAACTTCCTGCCCAATCTGCGTCAGTGAATCCACTCAATTCAATATTATTGCCCTTGGTGTACCTTAATCCAAAATTTACTGTTACCCGCACATACCTGAGAATGTGCTTTGCTGTTGTCCAGTGCGCGCTTTTTGGTTCCACCATGAACTGACTAAGGGTGTTGACAGCGTAACACAAGTCTAGCCTGGTGTTGACCAGATACATAAGTGATCCAATGAGTTGCCTGTATAAGGTGGGGTCCACTTCCTTGTCTCCCGAAGCATCTATTTTCTTCCAATTGGTAATTATTGGTGTAGCCACAGGTTGACAATCCTCCATTCTAAATATTTTCAGAATTTCTGATGAATATCTTCCTTAGCCAAGGAAGATCTCACCATCCTACTGCCAAATTTCCAATCCTAGAAAATAGTGCATTCGCCTCAAATCCTTCATATCAAACTCAGTTTCCAGGTTCTTCTTACAATCCTTTATGAGTTTGGATGATTCTATCAAAAATAGATCATCCACATACAATACCAAAATTAACGGCTCACCTTCTATCAGCAAATAATAAAGATTGGGATCGACATCTCTCTTGATGAATCCCTACTGCTGTAAGTAGTTATCAATTCGACCATACCAAGCTCCGATTGCTTGTTTTAGCCCATACAAGGCTTTCTTCAACCTGCACACATGAGTTCTCTTTTCATGTGTTTCACAACTTTCTAGTTGTTCGATATATACCTTTTCTTTTATCACCCCATTCAAGAACGTTGTCTTGACATCCATTTAGTGAATCTCCCATCCCATCTGTGTTGCAAGGGATATAATGGATCTGATAGAGGTATAACGAGCTACTGGGGCGAAGGTTTCCTCATAGTCTATTCCTTACTTTTGTGCATATCCTTTTGTGACAAACCTAGCCTTGTACTTGTCTACGCTGCCATCTGCAACATACTTGATCTTGTAGATCCATCTCAAATCTACAACTGATCTGTTCTCTTGTCTTGGTACAATTTCCCAGACATCATTTGTCATGACAGAACTGTACTCTTCTACCATGGCATCCACCCATACCTCGTGTTGTACAGCTTCTTGAAAACTAGAGGGTTCTTCGACCCTACCAATGCTTGGTACCTGTCAGGTTTCCTATGATGCCTTTTCTCGGTTCTAGGAGCTCCAACGAATGCCTCTGCGTCCCTCAGAGTCTGTTGTGCTTCTCGACTAGTTCTTCCGTTGGTGGTGGGAGGTTCCATCTGTTCCTCTTCCTGTTGTTGTACCCGTTGTGACACTCCTGGCTCCTCTTCTCTTGAGGAGATGCTAGTACTAGTTAGCGTGCTTGAACCAGATACTTGTCTTCTTGCCAGATCTAATCCCTGTTGCTGGACTAGAGGAGCATCCTCATCCTGTTCTTCAAATGGCATCTCACAAGATTTCCTGAAGGCTCTATCTTCCATGAACTTTGCATCTCGCCTTACTACAATCTTTTTGCTGGTCGAAATGTAGATCTGATATGCCTTTGAAGTCTCGCTGTAACCTACTAGATACCCAACGTCGATAGCTTGCTTTAACTTGCTCCACTTCTCTTCTGGAATATGGCAATAAGCTACACTTCCGAATATCTTGAGGTGACTTAATTCTAGCTTCTTTCCCGTGAAAACTCCCTCTAGTGTCTTCTTTCCTAAAGCCTTGTGAGGAGTCCTGTTTTGAATGTGTACAACGTGCTGCATGTTTTTGCCCATAAAAGCTTTGGTAGATTATGATCATATAACATCGCCTTTGCTGCTCCAACAATATTCTTCTTTCTGCGACTCCATTTTGTTTTGGATTATAGGGTGTTGTCAATTCTCTTCGGATCCCTTCACTTGCATAGAAATCAGTGAAGTTCTTATCCATGTATTCTCCGCCATTATCTGAGTGCAATATCTTGATATTCCTTCTTGTCAGGTTTTCCACTAGAGCCTTAAACTCTTTAAACCAATGAAAGACCTCATCCTTGGTTCTCAAAAAATAGATCCAAGTTTTTCTGGAATGGTCATCTATGAAGGTAACAAAATACTTAGCACCACTGATGGCCCTTGGAGACATCGGACCGCAAATGTCTGAGTGTATTAACCCCTATACACTCTTATCTCTATTGTTGTGTAATGTTCCTAAGTAGGAATACAAGTGATATTAAGCATACAATCTGTTCAACAAATATAAAAACGAAATATATATTAAGCACCCATGGAAATGCTAGAAATAATGAATCGCTGAGCCATTTTATTACTTCTGTGAGGGCAAAATACAATAGATAATAGAGTGGTGCACCTAGACTTGTCTCAATGGACACGCGTGACCAAACCCAAGTGAGAAATCATTGAATCGATGGCTGCCTCGACTGTTGCAACAATCTGCACTGCGCTGCCCAGAAAACTACCCTTTCTGCTGACTTTGAATGGTTGGAAACAACACTTCTCGTGCTCAGAAAATTACTGGAAATTAAACTCGCATTCTCCACCAAATACCTAGAATAACCCACGAAGGAATTGGCCAAATGTTGACCTCGAAATTTTGGCCCAAATTCCCCTTAGCTCCTCTAGCAGCTGGCTGAGTTGGGACCCCTTTTTGATTCCTTAGATCTGCCTAGAAAATTCTATAAAATTAGGAGTGTGATCCTTGCCCAAAACCTAGAAAAACTCAGAAAGGGTTTCCCTTGGTTCCAACCTTCAAAAATTGACCCTTCACAGGTTGGCCCTCCTCCAATTTCGAATTCTGTTACTATGACTGATCTTGTCAATATCTCTTCTCCCAACTCCAACAATCCTTCTCAAATGTCCCCTTAAGTGCTCTCCTACTTCTCCCGGCCAACTCCAACTATACAATTCCTTCCTTTGACTCACACGTGAGCCCAGTGATGGCTCTTTGTGCAAATCGAACTGCTCCAATGCAACAACCTCTTACTCCAAAACTCTCCCGGAAGGTTGATCCTTCACTGTAGCTTTAATTCCCAAACTCCCCTGGCAGTTGCTGCCCGGATGAACCCACAAGCAACACCTGCGTGTTCCCCTTCTACATCCTCCAGAAACACGCACTGGCTGAGACAAATGCTGAATGATATGATTGTGAAACTCCACCGGCTCTCATCCAAGGTAGTACGAATTTCCTTCCTAAAGTGGCACTCGAAGTCCACCGAAGCAAAGGTTGAGATCTCCGCTTGGAGACATTTGTGTGCTAAACAACACCGTAACCCGGCTAAGCAGCTCAAGCAACTATGGTTGAGTTCAATATGTCAAAAGATAAGATGCTGAAATGAGGACAGTTGCCTTCCTAATATAGATTTCGTGGAGCACTTTTCCCTCCATTTTCCCTCCATTGTGGGTCCCTCACTTAACCATTGATTTCCCCTCCATTTAAATTGAACTAGGGAATATGTATTCTCCTAGTGTGGGTGGCCCCCACGTACAAATTAACCACATCGAAATAACTTCTACTAAGTCTAGCCTCCTAATAAAATCGAATGGGCCCCATCACTTCCAAAATCGGCCACAAAATGTAGAAATTAATCCTGTTCCAAAATAATTTAGGAAGGAACATTATAGTCCTCCCCTCCCAAATGTTGCTTGTCCCCAAGCAACATGCTTGATGCTCAAGTATGCGCTCGCCCTCCTAAGTAGCATCCTCATCCGGCAAACTCCTCTAATGCACCAAAAATCACTTGTCTTCAAGCAAGGCTTGAGCAAGCATCCTTTCTAACTGCTGCTCCCCACTGTCACTGCAAAATGTGCCAGGGTCCCTGATGTGCCACTGGATCGCGCCTAACCTTTGCATTGTCCTGATATGAAAGAATCCTGTAATACCAGGATCCCAGGCAATCCTGTCCAACATGAATCTCCTCTTGCTCCACTCACTATCCTGCCCGGTGAAAGTACCTGAAGTCCCCTGCTCCATCAGTGACTCGCTAAAGCCCAATGGAAGATCTGTATGATCTCCCCCTGCTGTAGCCGACGCATCCCTAAAGATTATTGAGCTGTGAAGAGTTGTGATGCCCTAGTTCCTTGCTAGTCCCAGGGTGGTGCCATCATGCTGATGCTGCGCTACTCTCACTATGTCATACTCCCCATTGTGCACAATCAGTTTCCTCTACTGCTGGAACTCGATGGTGGAATACTGAAAGAGGCGAGACACATCCTGCTTGGGCATCTCCATGGCATGAAGGTCTACCCATCTAAATCTAACTTCGAACCTGTGCAACAACGGAGAATGTCTACCTCCCCATATAATGAAACCCTCTGTGAACCCCCATGTGTCATCCCAAGATTGAACTATATCACTCTCTGCCACGACTCTGCTCATCACGAGTGATCTATCAATCAACTGAATCCCTGCATCCCATAGCCAAACCTACTGTGGCATAGCCCTGTCAACCGATGGAATCCCTTTGGCCCTCATCTCTAGTCCTTGCATGTGATCACTATATAGGCTCCATATATCGTGGGCTAATCTGATGCATGCTAACCTACCCTGTGCTTGCCACTGTGTAGTACTGATGATCGCTGGAAGCAACATGTGCCAAAGAACTACCCTCTGAATGCAAGTAAAAGATGGGTATTCGATACTTGTAATCGACTCAAGATATGTGGATCCCTCGTGTCCCTGCCAACCATCTCCCCTAGGTTTGCCATCCACCCTCTCGATAAGGTGCCGCTATAAGGTCTGGAGCCTGGACACATACTGGGAAACTACCTTGGTCGCACCTGCTATCCTCTGCTCATGCTTGGTCTCGTCATGCCCTAAGAAAAGAGTGACACATGTCTCCCTTGAGACTAGTTCCCTAGACGTAGGCTCGGTGATGAATGATATGCCACCCCTGCAGATGATCACCTCATTCCCCAACATGTGGCTGTCAATTGACGCACCAATCCAATGCCATTGCTGAAAAGTCTCCCCCCAGTGCGCTGAGTGTCACCCAAATATCTCAGGTGAGCTCTTCGTCTCTCGTTGCTCATGCCCAGAGTGCAGAAAGTCGACAGCGAAATCCAGTATGCCCAGGAGGGATGTAGAAGAGGGTCAAGCATGTGAGTCCCCATGGAAGGAATTGGCCAAATGTTGACCTCAAAATTTTGGCCCAAATTCCTTTTAGCTCCTCAAGTCGCTGGCTGAGTTAGGACCCCTATTTGACTCCTTAGGTCTGCCCAGAAAATTTTATAAAATTAGCAGTGTGATCCTTCCCCAAAAACTAGGAAAAATCAGAAAGGGTTTCCCTTGGTTCCAACCTTCAAAAATTGACCCTTCACAGCTTGGCCCTCCTCCAATTTCGAATTTTGTTATTGTGACTGATCTTGTCAATCTCTGCTCTCCCAGCTCCAACAATCCTCCTCAAATGGCCCTCCAAGTGATCTACTTCTCCCAGCCAGTTGCAGCTCTACAATTCCTTCCTCAGATGCCCACATGAGCACAGTGATGGCTCTCTGTGCAGGCCCAGGTGACTATAAATCGAACTGCTCCAATGCAACAACCTCTTGCTCCAAAACTCTCTCGGAAGGTTGATCCTCCACTGTAGCTTCAATGCCCAAACTCCCCCAGTAGTTGCTGCCTGGATGAACCCACAAGCAACACTTATGTGTTCCCCTTCTGCATCGTCCAAAAATATGCACTAGCTGTGACAAATGCTGAATGATATGACTGTGAAACTCCACCGGCTCTCCTCCAAGGTAGTACGAATTGCATTCCTAGGGTGGCACTCGAAGTCCACCGAAGCAAAGGTTGAGATTGTCGCTCGGAGACAGTCGTGTGCTAAACAACACAGTAACTCGGCTAAGCAGCTCGAGCAACTAAGGTTGAGTTCAATATGTCAAAATATGAGATGCTGAAATGAGGAGAGTTTCCTTCCTAATATAGATTTCGTGGAGCACTTTTCCCTCCATTGTGGGTTCCTCACTTAACCATTGATTTCCCCTCCTTGCAAATCGAACTAGGGAATGTGTATTCTCCTAGTGTGGGTGGCCCCCACGTACAAATTAACCACATCGAAATAACTTCTACTAAGTCTAGCCTCCTAATAAAATCAAATGGGTCCCATCACCTCCAAAATCGACCCCAAAATGTAGAAATTAATCCTGTTCCAAAATAATTTAGGAAGGAACATTACATTTTGCTTCTGGAATATGTTGCTTTGGCATACTTGCCCAAACACATCGTCTGCATGTATCATCATGCTTGGTAGTAAGCATTGGAACCCCCGTAGCAGTTTTCTTAAGCATTCGTAACGACCCATGATGTAAGTGTCCCATCCTTTTATGCCACAACTCATTTAATTCTTTTTCTCCATCGACATTACTACTTATCAGTGCCATAGGAGACTGGAGTTGCAACTTGTATAATTTGTTACTTCGAGTTCCAATATGGGTACTCTTTTTCCACTTTGAATGCTTGACATATAGTCTATTACCAATGAAGTATACATCATATCCCTTATCTTGTAATTGAGAGACAGAAATCAAATTCATTCCCATACATGACACATGCAGTACATTTGTGGCCCGAAGACTATCTCCTGCTGATGTCTAGAATATAACGGTTCCTTTCCTATTGGGGTGCACTTTGTCCTGTTAGCCATTGTGATTTGGAAATTCATCTACTCCTCCTGATAGCTCGAGAAATATTCTCGTTCTCCAGTCATATGAGCTGAAGCCCCACTATCAATTGACCAGTCCTCGACTGATGTAGAACTTGATGAGCAAGCATACCCCTCTTCGAGCCTGGAAGCTAATTCGGAAATATTCTGATCCCTACTATTCTCCTTGCCCTTTTTCCTTGCTTCCATCTTGCCTGACCCTTGCTCTGATACCATGTAAAAATTTGCTGCAATAATTGATTTTTTTTCTCTTATTTATGGTAAGTTATTCACCAATACTTCTGTAAATACCAAAATAAATTCAGTTGCAGAATTCACAAATTAGAACTGAAAATTAAAAGGCAAGAGAAACATCAACATATGAACAATCACATTGATACATTTGTTTTTGGACAATCATCCCTAGAAAAACCCAATGTGGGAAAACCAGTGCAGCAGATTTGAGGATTCTTATTATTGGCAGTAAATATCTTAATACAATTTGGATGCCCTAGAGAAAAATGGCAATCCGCTCAAAGAAGATAACTGTGAATTCTCTTACACTAATGCTTGAGATTTTTCTCTTTCCCCAGCCCACTGTGCAGTCCTTGCGTGAGCCTACGGCGGCTCTGCGTGATTCCTGCGTGGAGGCTCCCTCTGACTGCATCAACCTGGACTGTTGTTGCTTCTGCTGCTGAGAAATCGAGATTTCTCCTACCAATCAACTACTGTGATTCCCGGCACTCCCCAACACTTCTATGCAACCTCCTCCAGATTCTGCGTTGACCCTCTGTGTCAATCTCCTTCAACTGCTGCGCTGTCCCTTCTTGGATCAACACTGGCTCTATTATCTTGCTCCGTGTATTCACTGGAACTGGAAATCAATTCCTTCCAGTGCTGCCTTTGATCCTCAGTGCTTGATCACTAGTTCAAGTTCCTTAGCAAACTCTGCCCTAGGAAAATCGAACTGATTAATCAACTCTCTGTGTGTCCTCAAGTGAACCCTAAGCCTCCATCGTATACTTTTCCTGTTGAGTCTTCAACGGCCGAGATTAAGTCCCTAATCAACGGCTAAGATTAAAACATGACTTGATCCGCCTTCTAGATCATTCTCACCCATATTTTGATTAATACACATTAATATTTTAATTTCCCTAAGTTTAGACTTAGTAACTCCATTAAAAATATTAATTATTTTAATAAAATACAAGCCAGGTGGAATTTCACCAAACGGTTTCTGGGTTCTTTAGAACTCATGTGCCTTAGTCTCTCCACCAATTTTCAAGGCTAAAGCACTTATGATGCTACCAAAAACTAACAATCCATGTTTCCGAATAGAATTAACTGGAAATTGGCCACATATCGCAAATTGTTTGACACTGTTGGCTCAGTGAAAAACCTGTGCCTAGATGAATAAGACCTAGACGAAGGTGGTGTTGTCTTTTGATGCTGCTGCTGGACACCACAGATAAATTTCTGCTTTGAAAATTCTACTTTGTCTCCTTATTTGTTGCTGTTGAAAACACAAGTCAAGAAGGGCTAGAAAAAACTAGGGTTCTTTTAGAGAGATGATGGGCCTAACAAACACATCCTAGTGTTTGTTGTTGGGGCTGACACATTTTTAAAGGAGAAACAAGGTCAGTTTTTATCCTTTTTTTTCTAAATTTTTGGAGGCCACTGCTTTGGTGACATCATCATCAGCTAGAGATGTTTTTGCACCTGTGCATGGAACATGAATCATGTCCTAGTCTTGGGGAAATGTCCCATATGCTAAGGGATGTGTCCCTTAAAGACATAGACTATGATAGATGTTTCAATTGATGCATGGCATTACCCACTTTTGAACATGATCAAGTCTTCAATGGGCTATGCCTCATTTTCTGCAGGCAACTAGTTTTTCAAGGCATCATAAACTAAGCTCTTCTTAAAGGACCAACCATGTGAGGTCGAGCCATGTAATTTATTTAATTTTCTATTTTCTATAACAGATGTTGCCTTTGTCTTAGGAAGGTTTAGGATTTTTTCTGCACAAGTTTGTGCTAGTATAGTTTTTAGAGATTGGGTTGTGTGGATGCCTTGAAGGGTATTAGCAAATTTAGTTCACTTGCTGAGTTGATTAAGGTTGGAAGGAAATTACTGTATTTACACTTGACCATAACCAACTAGAAACATTCACAGTAAGTTTGTAAAGATGGAGTTGATAAACCCAATTAATACCCGATCTATTTCATAGGCTAGTATTCATCAATTATTTGGGAAGGTGAAGTAGACCATACATGCCACTGTTGTCCATGGCTTATGGGCATGTGGGCATCATGGAAACAATATTCATTAAACACCATCATTGAGATAAGTTGTGCAATCGATCCTTGATGATCATTTTTCACTTGATTTTAAACTTGTGGTAGAATCAATTTTTGAAATGATCTTTTGTGCAGAGATCAATAGCCCATCTTTTGGTTAGACTTATGAAAATGTTGACTCTAATGCTTGAATGAATTAAACCCATCTCCGAAAAGTGAGACCTTGAATTTATCTAAAGTTAATGGAGCATAGAAATGCAAGACAGAAGAAGTTGAACACACCTATTCATATGGCATCTTATGCCTTGAAGTCAAAATGGTATCATCTTATAGAAACAAGTAGGAAGCCTCTTTTTGATGATGAGGAGGTGACTGATGTATTTATGACTGTAGTGTGTTAGTTTTTGTAGCATCGGATGTGTTCTAGCCACGAAATTTGGTGGAGAGGCTAGAATATGTGTATTCTCCAAAACCCAGAAATCGTTTATGGAAATTCTGCCTAGAGACAACTTAATTAAAATAATTAATCATTTTTTAATATTGCCTAAGTCTAAATTTAGGAAAATGATTAATTAAAGGGTATTAATTAACTCATGGTGAGAATCTTCTAGAAAAATACTTGGATCGGGTTCTAGTTAATCTTAGCCATCAATTAAGTTTTAATCGTGGCCGTTGATGTCTCAACGAGAGATCATAAGAAGAAACTCGATGGGGCTTGGAGAAAACACACTAGTAGTTCAATTTCACTGGCAGATCGATTTCCAGAGTAGTAGCGTTGAGTTGCCGAAGAGAGAGCTAGTGAGCTCGAAGTAGTGAGAAAGGGGCAGGGATAGTAAGGCCAAAGGAATCCTTTTTTAGTTCTAGTGAGTGCACTGCAGAGAGGCAGTAAGTGCCACAGAGAGGCAGCGCAGAGGCAGCACAGTGCTTCAGAGGGGATTCTGTATTTTGCTGGGAAGACGCAATGATTTAGTGCTAGAAGCTGGAAAGAGTGTTTGGAGGCCAGGAGGATCCATCTTCCAGACACCAATTGATTAGATAACAAGAGGGAACGCAGTTCTGAGTTGTGAGGATGTAGTACAATGTAGGCTGACGCAGAGGCATAAAGAGCATTTCAACTTGAGCCAAGGTTAGTGTCAAATTGCCTGTGGGAGTAATATTTTTCTCACTAGACTTATTGTTAGTCATTTCTCTATATGGATTGCTAGATTTGAGCATCCATAGTCTTGTACTTAGATTTACTACTGCATAATATTAAAACCCTCAGTTGCTACACTGGTTTTCCCGAGTTGGGTTTTTCCAAGGACTTAGTCCAAAAATAATTGTGTATTTGTGTGTGTAAGTGCATCTATTCTTCCAACATTTTTATGTCTTCCGCAGTATTCCTTTGTGAAGGTTGCAGTGTATTTGTTTATATATTTGCCATAGCACACAACAAATAATTTGTTTAATTAAATTAACAAATAGAAGAAATAACATCAGTTGTTGCAATAGGATTCAAGGTTAGCCGAATTTTCACATGGTATCAAAGTGCAGATAATCAACTAGAGAGCATAGTAGCGAAGGAAAAGCGAGTTTCATTGTTCATTGAGAAGAAGCAAAATCGAAACCCTAGAGGTAGTGCAATCACCTTGGCCAAGAGGTCGAATTTCTTGAGGAGATTCGATTTTTCAGAGTGGGACAGAAAAATTCGATCTCTCCAGATCGAGGGATTCCAGAGGCAGAGGGAGCAGCCAGAATTTTTGCAGAGCAAATCTCCAGTTGGACGTAGTGTTTTTGTAGCAATTTGCTAGAGCAGAGCTAGCGTCGGCTGGAGGAAGAGCACACAGCAGAGGGAAAATTTCTCTCAGGGGATCTCGTTTTTTAGAGAACTAATTTTTCCAGTTGCAAATTGGCAGTAGTTGTGAGCAGATCTTCTCACTCCAGGAGGGAGTGCGAGTAGCAGATCCAACAACTAAGCAGTTGGAAAGAGGGATATTTTCAAGTTTATTTTCTCTAGTTCTGAGTCTCACAGATTTTGCAACTTTGTAGGGATGACCATACGAGATTGCTAGAGGAGGCTGTGCGAGTTAATGAGAATGCAGATCTAGGTAGCAGATCGATTTCCAGTTGTTGGAGGAAGTGCAAGTTGCAAAGAAAAGAAGAGTCCCAGCTAGGGACTAGACTCAAAAGGAGATAGTGGGGCACCAGATCCAAGAGGAGTATGAGACTCCAGTGTGCCAGATGGGTAGGATCCTTGAAGAGTCCACCTCATGGATCAATACCTTGCTACGGGAGGCCACAATATTTCAGTAGTGGGATGGATCAGTGGTAGTAGATGCAGTCAGATGCCAGAGTGACAGATGCAGAGTCTAGTTGCAATCAGATGCTGGGGAGTGTAGTGAAAAATTGGCAGCAGTGCAGAGTCAGTGGCAATGCAGATGCCTCAGTGACAACACAGATACTAGTAGCAGTCAGAGACTCGGGCGATAGATGCATCATACTAATCACAATTGATTCAATATTTTGGATGCTTTTCAGTTGTAGTTATTGCAGTTGCAGCAGCATCAGATGGAGATGGAGTTGCAGTGCAAATGCAGTGTTGGCAGCAGTTCAGTAGGGCCAGCAACATCACAGATGCAACATATATCCGAGTTTCATAGTAACTGGTGGGCAGTAGTAGCCAAACATCAACAACGCGATAGGAGGTGGTGCAGAGACAGGATGGGCCTTCAGTGGGTTGCAGCGCTAAAACTTATTACTTGCTAAGAGGGAGTGTTAGCTTCTGTAGCATCGGATGTGTTCTAGCCACAAAATTTGGTGGAGAGGCTAGAATATATGTATTCTCCAAAACCCATAAATCGTTTTTGGAAATTTCACCTAGAGACGACTTAACTAAAATAATTAATCAATTTTTAATATTTCCGAAGTCTAAACTTAGGAAATATGATTATTTAAAGGGTATTAATTAAGTCATGGTGAGAATTTTCTAGAAAAAGATTTGATCGAGTACTAGTTAATCTTAGCTATCGATTAAGTTTTAATCGTGGTTGTTGATGTCTCAATGAGAGATTATAAGAAGAAACTCGATGGGGCTTGGAGAAAACACACTAGTAGTTCGATTTCACTGGCAAATAGATTTCCAGAGTAGCAGCGCTGAGTTTCCAGAGAGAGAGCTAGTGAGCTCGAAGCAGCTAGAGAGGGACATGGGTATTAAGGCTGGAGGAAGTTTTTTTAGTCCGGTAAGTGCACTGCAGAGAGGCAGTAAGTGCCACAGGGAGGCAGCGCAAAGCTACTCAGAGGCAGTGCAGTGCTTCAGAGGGAATTCCGTATTTTGCTGGGGAGAAGCAGTGATTCAGTGCAAGAAACCAGAAGGAGAGCCCAGAGGCCAGGAGGATCCATCATCCAGACAAAGTTGATCAAATAGTGAGAGGGAAAGAAGTTCTGAGTTGTGAGGACACAGTGCTACGTAGGCTGACGCAGTGACTACGCAGAGGCAGCAAAGAGCAGCTCAACTTGAGCCAAGGTTAGTGTCGGATCACTTGTGGGAGTGAGAGTTTTCTCACTAGACTTATTGTTAGTTGTTTCTCTGTATGGATTACTAGATTTGAGCATCCATAGTCTTGTACTCAGATTTACTATTGCATAATATTAAAACCCTCAGCTGCTGCGCCGGTTTTCCTGTAGCACACAACAGACAATTTGTTTAAAAATTAACAAATAGAAGAAATGACATCAGTTGCTGCAATAGGTTTCGGGGTTAGCAAATTTTCACATAGTGGAGAATATATCTAGTAGTAAAGAGGATGCGTCTGTCATTACGTGTCACTTTGTCCAATTTCACGCAGGTGTGGTGACTCAAGGTGGAGGCTTTTTATGATATTTGTTCAGGTATCAAGAATGACTAACATAAATCCTTGTCTTGGCCCTGCGGTACTGTTGTGTAATGTTCTGCATTCCTCGTACTTTGCAATGGTGTTCCATGCATACTTAAATCCTTACATGCTATTGTGTTTTGAGTAGATATATTTGAAATCTTAGCTCTTAAATCTAGTGTCTTAAGAACAGTTACATGAATCTATTATGCCAAGATTTTTTCAGGGTAAGCAATAAGCAAAATGTTCTGTCCCACAGTTTTTTTTAATTGAAAATTCTTTGGTAATTGTGCAATTTTCTCATTTGTTTTTTTTTGGGATGATTCATTCCATTAGCACATTAATTTTTGCTGATTGGTTATTTGTTGTTGGGAACCTTTTAACCAATGTACACATTGATTCGATAACCCAATTATGTTTATCACTAAATCTTGCTGTCTTTTCTCAGATTCTTGACAATTTGCACTAAATGTTTGCTCAAGTTCATTTTTTGCTGCTCTTGTAGGTTGTAACTGTCGTGACGCATGAGTTAGCCCACCAGTGGTTTGGAAATTTGGTTACCATGGAATGGTGGACTCACCTATGGCTGAATGAGGGATTTGCAACTTGGGTAATTTATCTACGTCTTTCCTCTTGGTTCAGTTTATTGTATAATTTTGCTGATGTTCCAAGTGTAAAAATTGGTTCTGTAACATGTTTCACAGACATTGGATTACTAGCAAGTTTAACTGATTATGTAGGTCTGTGTCAGATGCATTTCTGCCAGGAAAAATGTCTTACATGGAATATGTGTCTTCTGAAATTTCAGGTTAGCTATTTGGCAGCTGATTACTTATTTCCTGAGTGGAAAATATGGACTCAATTTAATGAAGAAACAGTGGACGCTTTTAGGTTGGATGCGCTTGTTGAGTCACATCCTATTGAGGTAAAGTGTATTTTGTTTTGTGATATCCTTATTAATCTGTTTAAGTAGAACTTGCTTAAGAAACATAGTTTGTTAATAATTTAAGGAGCTAGAATGTTGCATTAATTGATTAGTCTACTTCATGTTTCAATCATTATTAGGAGTAAATACTTAATGAATGAGTATATCCATGCTGAGTTTAAATATGCTTTTTCATTTGAGTGGGGTTGGCTTGGTTAAAAAAATGAATAGCTTAAGAAAAAAAAGTAGCAATCAGCACCCTCTAATAATAATGATTTATATGTGGTTATTATTCCAAAGGTGTACTATGGGCTTACAATATCACTATGTTTAAAACCGCCGTATTTGTTGATATTTTTTGGGTTTCTTTCAATGTTCCACCAATTTCCAGGACAAGGAGGCGAGGGAGCGGGGATAGCAGGAGCGGCCTATGCAAATCTCCCCACCAATTTTTAGGAAACGTGGGGGGATGTCGGGGTCTTAAAAACTTATAAATATAAAATATATATCATTGAAATTTTAATATTTATAATGTAATTGTCTTTATCATTATATATTATATAATATATAATATAACACTTGCATCATGAAGAATAAATGATAAATCGATGAATCATATAAATGAAACAAATTTAAAACGAAAAGCATGATCATTGATATCATTATCATATAATCATACATCATACATGTAAGTTTGTAGCTGTACTGTGTAACTATTAAGTTACTAGCAATGCACAATGAAAATAAAATTATAAATATTTAAAGTTTAAACCATATTTATGTTGCAATGATGAACATTGAATACTGATTATTGAAATAAAATTATAAAAGTCAAGTCTAATACATCAAGAGTCAAAATTTTATAGAGTCAAGACTCAAGTCTAATATATCATGATTCATTTATTAATATTCAAAATAAACTGAAGACTACAACTAAAGTCTGACACAAAAAAGAAAATAAGTTAATAACATAAGAACATATCAAAAGATAAATGAGCATAATTGCTCAAGGTAATGCCCCGCTAGTCTCTGCATCCAGCTACTGCATGAATAAATCAGGATCAACCTTATCACCATCTGAATCACAATCACTTGCATTCTCAAGCATGCTAAGTGGCACACCATCCAATTCCATCTGTGTCTCATCAAGTCTCTCCTCCATATCTACTTGCGCATCATCCTCTGGATCAACATCCCATCATGTTGTTGGTTCCTTCAATTACTCAGGTGTCTTCCTATGCTCAAGACGTAGGGCACTATGCACAACAACTAACTTCTCAACTCTTTTAGAGGTAAGCTTGTTCCTCTTGATTGAGTGGATGAAGCTATATGTGGACCAATTCCTCTTTGCTGCAAAGGAACTAGCAATCTGAGACAACAAATGCATAACTAGATGTTTGAGCTCTGGAGCACCATTCCCATGCATCTTCCACCAACCAATCGGGTCATCTTGGGCTAGATCTATGCAATTTTCCCGAGCACCACGTGTGTTGAAGGGGCCATAAGAGATGCAAACTGAACAAATTGTCTTCGAAATTTTTCCCCCTCCTCCTCATTGTACATCTTTGCAATTGTATCTAGGAAGCCATTCTTTACCTCATGATCATCAATAGGAGACACCCTCCCAGGCCTTTCAACATACCATTTTGGGTTTAGTGCATATGCTGCCATGTGTAAAGGTGTGTTCATGTGATCCCATCTACGTTGAATGATGGGTCAAATCTAGGATGCATAAAACTCTAATGAGGGCTCCCTCTGCTGAATGCCTGCCTTCACACGATCCAACATGCTATCAAAGGTCTCATAGATTTCTCCAAGACTAGGAGCATCTGAATCAGTGTAATGAATGACCTCCATAATAGGGCCAAAGAATGACACCAAATAAGAATATCTGCCCACCAATCATTGTCCAACACCTAAAGCCTGACCTTCTTCCCTGTGTTTGTCTATGATTCTGACCACCTTCCCCACTCTGAACTCACAACCAAGGATTGTAAAGGTGCTTGTACCTCTAACATCCTCTCCAATAAGATAAAATAGCTATAGCATATCTAGTATCGATGGGCTTAAGGAATTCCTTCCTCGTATGAGACCTGTACATGGCCAAGGAGGTGTGGTGGTTGCAGAAAAACATCTGTACATCTCTAGCAGTTGTCACCAATTCTGATATCCATTGAATTTTTCCAATGTCCTTCAGTGCATTATTCAGTGCATGCATGCAACAAGGAGTCCAAAAAATATGTTGATACTTGCTTTGAATCAATTACCCAACTGATCTACAAATTGCTGCTACATCTGTCACAACCTGCACCACACTATCAGCCCCAACATCTTTTATAACTTCTCAAAGAATCTCAAATTGGAAAGATGCATCCTTGCGCTTTCCAGAACAGTTAATAGCTTTAAGAAAGAATGGACCTTTTGTAGATGTCACTATGATGTTGATTAGTGGACGTTTCCAGATGTCAATCCATCCATCCCTAACAATAGAGCAACCAAACCTCAACCATGTTTGTCTCATTCTCTCTTTTTGCACATTAATTTTGGACGCTTGTCTATCTAAAATTGTTGTTCTTAGCTTATGTTCTTCGGGTGGTACATATGAAGGCCCTATTCTAGCAATAGCTTGGACCATTTCCTTGTAATAAGGAGAACGAACAACATGGAAGGGAATTCCATTGGCAAAAAGAAATTTGCCAATTGCATCATCTGTGTCATCTTGATCTAAAGCATTGTACATTTGAGAAATTGTAGCACTCATTGCACAAGAATGAGATGCACCAGTAGAACCCTTTGTCTTTTTTGATGAAGCACTGTATGGAGGCATATTTGTGCATGTATCAACATTTTTGCTAGAAAGTAGTCATTTTCCAATGGTTTCCCTTTCTAGCCTCCAAAGTTGCTCTATTTGAGCTGAATTCAGGTTCCTTGAGGGACACATATTGACTCCTTTACCTGTAATAGCCAAACTATGTTGTTTCACCTTGGTATAGTTGCCAACAAATATTGCAAACCCAATCACATGAGCGACCACCAACTTTTGGATTTTTTTTGGAAGTCTAGTTACATAAATTAGAAGTGGTTTTAGAGTATTGAATGTCCCCCTTGCAAATTTTGCCAGATCTCTTGGTGGGCCTTCAAAATCTATTCCATGCAAAGGCCTATTCTGATTTCTAGCTCTCTTGTGACTGCTTTCAATTTCAATTTCTTCTTGTGCGTCAAGTGACTCACTACCACTGTAGCCACTGTCACTGTTCCCAGAATAACTCTTACTCATAGTTGTAAGTTGAATGTCACGATTGCTAGCTGATCTCAGACTTCCTGAATCCTGGTGAGGAAGCCATCTATGTTTTCGCCCTTCTGCATCCTTATGCTGCTCAGCTTCACCTGGAGAAACATCTTTTGTTGCTCGAAAGAACTCTGAAATAGCTCAAAGAGAGCATCCCACATCTCCTTGGTCGTACCTTTGTATGCCACATGTGAGACTAGATGATTTCGGACTCCATCCAAATTCATTCGTTTGCCTACGACATCTCTTTTCTATACTCCTTAAGCTGATCGACCTCTTGGGGTACTGCTACCACATTCTACACAAGCTTTCAGGCCATATTCATCCAAAAGGAAGGACATCCTAGGCTTTTAGATGACATAGTTGGAGGCTCCCTCCAACCTATCCTGATCTCTAAGCCCCGTTGTGGCCATCTCTAAAGATGGTTGAAAATCTCCTCTTTCCCTTTGCTCAGCTGTTGGATTTTCTATATGCACTTTCTTCTGGAGTGAGGAAATTTGCTCACATCGACTGCCAATCTGCGACTAGAAAGAATTTGGAACAATTCAATTGTTCACTCTCAATCAATATGCTCAGAGACATTTGATGTTCATAAACATATATATATATATATATATATATATCAATTGATGGATGATTTTTACAAGGCTATGGCAGTTCTCCTTTATAGGAGTTGACTGGCCGTGAGCCCAAAAGTCACATCCCTTGGGATTGATGTCTATTCAAAACTAATTAGTATCTTATCTTAATTTAATTTATTTACTAATTAACTAATTAATTAATATGTATTTATTTTATTGTTATAATATTTATTATTTAATATATATATCGAGTTATGAATTTTTAATTCATAACATTGCCTCTCTCTTAAAAATGTTTTTTCCTCAAAGCATAGGTAATGTTGGGTGTTGCTGAAGAAAACTCTCTGTCTCCCATGATGAGTCTTCCTCCAGTAGTTTCTTCCATTTTATGAGGCACTCCTTAATAGTCTTGGACTGTAATACCTTCTCTCTGGTAGCGAATATACCTTCAAGTTCTAAGATGATTCTTCCTTCTTCATCAGATTCAGGTATCTCTGTTTGAGCTATTTGATTTTGCCCTAGTACTTTTTTGAGACTTGATACGTGAAACGTGTTGTGGATTCGACAGTGGTCTGGTAGCTTCTGTCTATAAGCCACGCTACTTATTTTTTTGATTAGTTGGTATGGGCCATAATATTTAGGCAATAACTTATTTTTCCCTTGTTCTTTTAATGACAATTGCTTATAAGGTTGAAGCCTAACAAGGACCCAATCTCCTTTTCGAACTCTCTTTCAGTGTGATGCTAGTCAACTTGTTGTTTCATTCTATTACGTGCCACGGTTAGATTTTCTTTTAATAAGTGAATAATTCTTTGGCTTTCTTCTAAGTGGTCTTTTACTGCTTGTACCTTAGAATCGAGTAGTGCAAAATCCTTCCACCTGGGCAGCTCATAACCATATAAGGCTTGGAAAGGTGTCATCTTAGCTGCAGTATGGTAGGTGGTATTATACCATCATTCCGCCAAGTGTAGCCACTGGGTTCATCTGTTTTGTTTGTCGGTGACGAAACAACAAAGATATGTTTCCAAGCATTTATTTACAACTTCAGTTTGACCATCTGTCTAGGGGTGATAGGCCAACCTCATGTTGAGAGACATTCTTGCTTGGTGGTAGAAATCCTTTGAAAAATTGTCTTTAAATTTTGTGTCTTTATCACTGACAATGACCTTGGGAAACCCATGTAGTTTGTAAACTTTTTTACAAAACACATCCATAATTTGCTTAGTTGTGTCAGTTTTTTTAATGGCCATAAAATGGGTATATTTAGTGAGTCTCTCGACTACAACAAATATCTTGTCCTTACCATCAAATACTGGCAGTCCTTCAATGAAGTCCATCGAAATTTCCTCCCACTTTTTATATGGAATGTGTAATGGGTGTAGTAAACCAGGGGTTGGGATATTTTCACTCTTATTCCTCTGACAAACATCACATTTCACAACATATTTTTGGACTTCCTTACTCGTACTCTTCCAATAGAATGATTGTCGAATGTTGTAGTAAGTCTTGAAGAATCTGACATGCCCGACTACAAGAGAACTGTGAGATTCTTTTAGAATTTTCATTCTAAATTTGGATGTTGGTGGTAGGTAAATTCTACCCTTGTACCATAATAGGTCATTCTTCCGTAATAGGTCGAATGCGAAAAGTTTCTCCATCCACTTTTGTTGTTCCTTTTGTTGAAGTAGGTATTGAAGACTATTGTGGTAAGTTTGGATTGAGAACTTACTTCCGATTAAGTACTGTCACCATTTAGTTAAAGCATGTATGATGGCAAGCATCTCCTTTTGGTAAGTTGATTTCAAGCTTTCCCATTTGTTAAGTTTCCTGCTCTTGAATGCTATAGGGTGGTTGTCTTGCATTAATACGGCCCCAATTCTCAACCCTGAAGCATCACATTCTACTACAAACGGTTTGGAGAAGTCTAGAGTTGCCAGTACCAGTGTGGTTGACATCACTTCTTTTAGATTCTTGAAGCATTCATCTACCTGGTTATTCCATTGGAACGCGTTATTTTTCAACAAGTTGGTCAAGGGTGTCGTCAAATGTGCATAGTTTTTTATGAACCTTCTGTAATACCCAATTAGACCTATAAATCCTCTTAGTTTTGAATCTTTGATACGTTCTTGGGTTTGGGACATTCTTTGATTGCTTTGATTTTGTTTGGGTCCACTTTGACTCCTTCCCTAGATATAACATGTCATAGGTATTCAACCTCCTTTTGCCTAAAGGTACATTTTGATAATTTGGCATAAAATTGATTCTTCTCTAATACAACGATAGTTGTTCTAGATGCTTGAGGTTCTCCTTCCATGCCTTATTGTAAACGAGAATATCGTCGAAAAAGACTAACACAAACTTTCGCAAGTATGGGTAGAAACGTTCATTCATGGTTGCTTGGAAGGTGGCTAGCACATTTGTTAATCCAAATGGCATAACCTTAAACTCATAGTGCCCTTCGTGAGTTCTCAATGCCGTCTTTTTGACGTCTTCTAATCTCACTCGAATTTGATAGCAACCTGATTTCAAATTTAATTTTGAGAAATTTTGCGGCCATGGAGCTCATCTAGCATCTCATCAATGAATGGAATCATAAACTTATGTTTAATAGTAATTTTGTTTAATCCTCTATAATCTATACACAAACGAAAACATCCATCTTTCTTTCTAACCAATACCACTGGTGTTGCGTTTGGACTTCTACTTTTCGTAATGATTCCATGCTTTAACTGATCTAGAATTAGTCATTCTATTTATGTTTTATGATGATAGGGGTAACGATACAACTTTACATTTACTGGTGTTGAATCTGATTTGACTTCAATGATATGTTCAATTTTCCTTTTAGGGGGCAATTTCATCAGTAGATCTTGAAAAACTTTTTCATACTTATAGATTAGGGATGAAACTTCTGACGGTTGGTGAATCCCTTCTATCGATAATAACTCCAATTGTTGACATTGTGCAACAAATACTAGGGCTCCCTTGCGAATAAGATTTTTCATTTTTTGAGCAGAGATGACTTGGGTAGGTGAGGTTTGGAACCCAAACAACTTATACTTCCTTCCATCCATTTTGAATTTAATGATTTGCTTTTGGTGATTTGTCGAATACGTCCCTTGTGTTTGCAACCATTGTACTCCTAAGATGATGTCTACTCCTCCTAGGGGGAATATATAAAAACTGGACTCCATTTCATATTCATTTAGTTGCATTTTGATTTTATGGCACTTTCCTACTCCATCTATCTGTTTTCCATCTGCTACCAGAACTTTTAAATCTGCTACAGGGTAGGCAAAAGTGTTCAGTCTTTTTGCAACATTGACATCTATAAAGTTGTGCTTACTTCTTGAGTCTATTAGAACAATAACATTTTGTTTCTTGATATGGCCTTGAATCTTCAGTCTCTGTGGCTGAGCTATCCCTGTGATGGCTGCCAGAGAAATTCGTGGCATATCTTCTTTTGGATCTGGATTAGGGTTCTCATTTCTTCATTGTTCTCTTCGTCGGAGCTATCTTCTGAAGATTCTTCTTCTTGTTCTGCTTCACAGTTGTAAAGTTTTTGCGTAGTGCATCTATGCCTTGGGGAATATTTGTCTCTACATGTCCAACACTTGCCATCCCTTTTTTTCAACATTAGATTGTTGTTTTCCTCCATTGCGCATTGGTGGTGGAACGTACTTATTGATGTTTTCTGAAGACGATTTACTTGATCTTGTTTTGGGGTAGCATCGAATGTGCTCTAGCCATGAAAATTGGTGGAGAGGCTAAAGCACATGAGATCTCCAAGATCCAGAAATGGTTTGGGCAGATTCTACCCGATTAAGGAGATATTAAAATAATTAATATTTTTAATGTTAATGGGTATTAATATAAAACTAGGTTAGAAGGTTCCAAATGACATGGATCAAGCCAAATCTAATCTTAGTCATTGATTAGAGATGTAATGTCAGTCGTTGATGGACGAACAGGATAAGTATAAGAGGAGGCTTGAGGGTTAGTTGGAGAACATATCAGAGTGATCAGTCATTCGATTCTCTAGAGCGAGGTTTGCTAAGAGAAGTTGAATCAATGAATAGTTGCAGCAAGGGGCAGTGAGTACGAGACAGAGAGTCAGAGATAGTGACGAGACCAGCGTAGAAGCAGAGAGAGCAGACGCTAAGCCAGAGGGAGCCACGCAGAGGCAAAAGGGATTGCGCAGAAGCTAGAAGGCCCTGTGTCATCCACACAAAGGCTTCAGGAGTGACACAAAGGGCCGTAGAGGTTGCATAGAGCCTGTTGTCGCACGGATTGGCACGACAACGCTCAGACCGAGGGCTGTCACTCTGATCCCCGATCCCTCCGTTTAAGCCTGTCTCCCGCGGCTAAGGGGGGTAGACCCTGTAGGAAAGTGGAAAACCAACTGTGAATCAGTTGGTTTGGGAGACACGAAAGGACGAAAGCACTTAATAGATTTGTTTAATTTAACGGACCAGTGCCTTATGGGTTTGACGTTTAAATGATTACTTACTGTATGCTGCAAAAATGTAAACCCCACAGAATAATCATAACAATGCAAGATATCCAGTAAACTCACGATGATCTGGCAATTTGAGAAATAAACTTCGAAAGATACAACCATGTAAAACTTGCATATTAACTAGATATTATATTCAAGCATGCCAGATAAACATTTATCCCAAAATTTCAGCCTCAGCAAAAATAGAATGCGATAAAATTTCCAGGGTAAGACTTCAACTGACAAAAAATTTCCATGATGAATTTTTTATGGCTTTTCAGACAAAAATTTAACTAAAAAAAATCTAAAACTAGAACAAAATTTTTAATCTAAAACCTAAAAAGAAATTTTATTGTCCCTTTTTTTTATTTTATTTTTATATTTTTAGTTTTTTTTATTTTTCTAAAACAAAAAATAAAAAACTATTTTAAATCTATACCAAAAAAAAAAAAAAATCAAAATTAAAAAAAAAAAGTCAAAAACCCTAAACTAAACCCTAAGTCTCTCCTTTTTTTATGGATTTTTATTTTATTTAAAAAAATACAAGTATTAAACCTAAGCAATATGCATAACATATATTAAATAAAACTAAAACATAACCGAAATAAAAGAAGCCTAACTACAAACTAAACCTAAGCATATTAAAAAATAACGCATATGCTTATTACGCTTGGAACGTAACCCCAAAATCGATTTTTTTTTTTTTTAAACTAATCCTAAAAATATGTTACGCATACCCATTTAAACTGCACTACAACTATTGAAACGTAACCAAAATAAAAAAAGAATCGATTAAAACTATACCTACGCTAACCAATCTACGCATACAGCTCCAAAACGAAGACAAAATTGGTTTGCAGGTTCACACAGGTAACGAGTCTCGACGGCAGCAGCAAAGAAAAACACAGAGGCAGCGAGATCGGATGTGGGAAACTCGACGCTAGCAGGCAGAGCAGGATTAATACATACCTTAGACCCACAATACATTTGAAACTCCGGATTGTATTGTATTTGCAGGCTCACACGTAGGCTATGGAGTTTGACGGCGGAAGCGAAGAGTAAAAGGAACCCACGCAGGTTTGCAGCTAGATGGCAGTGATAATGGATCGATCGTGGGATAGCAGTGGGAGAACAGAGACGCAGGCAGATTGAGCTGATGGTGTGAATGGAAATACTCACGATTTCCCCTCTTCGCACAGGTGGAAAAAAAAAAGCTAAATACTGCTGCGTGTAATGCCTTCTCAAAGCCTGCGTTTTTTTTTGAAATTTTCAAGCGGACGGTGGCTCTTATACACCAAAAGAAACACTTTTTTTTTTTTACTTGTGTGCTTTGCAGATCGTGAGGTGCGTAGAAAATTTGAGGGCGTATTGAAGGAGCTGCGTGGGCAGCCTGAGGAGATGCAGCGTGGAGGAGAAGGGAGATGGGCTGCTGGGAGTGCCAGGAAGAACTGCGTGGAATGTGAATGGGGAATGCAGATCAACGTGAATGTTTGACAGATTGTGGATTTGGCAGCTATGGAGATGAAATAGATTACCCAGATGGCCAAAAGAAACCACTGAAGCTCCACACAAAATATTTAAAATTATCTGCTCCAAATTTGTCGAATAAAACCCCAAAAATTTCTCAATCATCAGCACCTGTATCCCGCAAACAATGAAACAGGCAACCAAAACCTGGAAACAAATAAAAATAAATAAAACCCTAAAAACCAGCAAAAGATATTTACAGTTTTGTGACTCTGCAACAGCCAGATTGATCAGTTAACATCAAATATATATATATATTTTTTTAAAACTTCAGATTTGCTAATAAAATGCCCTAGAAAGTCTCTCATGCAAATAGCAAAACAAACTAAATGATTAACCCAGGATCAAAACCAGCTGGGCTCTGCAAAAAGTGCTTATGGGAGTTGGCTGGTTCAGCCTAGAACTTCCCCTAATGCCCACTGATCCTCTTCAACAAGATATTCCTGCACAACTCACTTTAACCATCAATAAAGAGAGAAAAATAGTACTAGATCTCCGTTGCAATAGAGATACCTGCAATTACTTCAGAAACTCTAACACCATTCAAACCCTAGCATGTGAACAAGATACCTATGCTCAACAATACTCTTCATTAAGCTGCTATTAATGGCTGAAAATTAAAATATGCAGAAAAACAAAATAGCTCACAACACTTGAAGAGAGTAACACCAGCAAGATTCCGACTCCAAAGTCTTCTTTATTAGCACCAGAAAATATTTACAAGAGAGCTTCTTCAGCCAAAACTCAGATCCAATCTCTGATCTCAAATGACCCCTAGCACCCTATTTAAAGGAAAAAATCCCAACGGCTAGTTTGAGTGATCCATGTCAAAACGATCTCGACCGTCAATGAGGATCAAGACATCTCTTAATCTCATCCGTCGA